>AYEL01034097.1:0-18918 GCA_000484575.1 Olivierus martensii
ACTTATTAAATTAAAAATTTTATAAAAGTTATCTTCGTTTATTTTCGTTTTAACTTTAAAACAAATAAATATTTGATTAATCTAAATAAATAAAGCATTCACTACTTCGTATGCAGTTCAAAAAAAAAATAAATAAATAAATAAATAAATTGATAAAAATGAATATTTATATTATTCATTTTTATCTATTTATCTTTTTATAAGTGTTTATAAAAAAAATAAAATTTAATAGAAAGAATAAAAGTTAAAAAATTGTTTTATCGATAGAGCTGTATAGAAATTCAATAATTTTAAATCTGATGCGATGATAGATGAATTCCAATATCATCGATCTCCATAAAAATATATTCGCACTAAAATAAATTTATTACTTTGAAATATAGACTACAGGCTCATAAATTTCTTTCAAATATTTTTATAGTATCGGAGAGGTTGAGCAAAAAATATATTTATATATTTTGTTCGAATAATACAATTCGTGCAAATTTAAAAATGATACAATGTATAGTACTATATTTATTCATATATGTAAACGTAAAAATTTATAAAAAAGCAAATATTTAATGAAAAATCTTTCCGATTAATTAAACTTCTGTAAAAATTACTTAAGTGACCATCCAATCACAGAAGACCGATCCATTGAAAAGATCGATGTACTTCCATAGTTACCACTAGAGTCGTTGCAATCGGTACCTTAGTGTAAGTCCAGAAACATTTGACAGAAATAGTTCTTCCTTGCGGTCGTTTTTGCAAGTGATCTTTTCATACAGGTAAGAAATAAATAATATGAGAAAAAAATCGTCAAATTCTTTATAAATTTTTATTGCTATTTCCAAGATAAATTTTAAAATATATCCTGTATATATTAAAAAATGAATATCTGAACTGTCGCAATTAATAATTTCGTATTCGCCGTTTTTATGATCAGGTTGAATACTATACTTGCCGCTTTAAAATATTTTTTGGCAGACCGATTTACAATTTAATATTTATTAACTGACTAATTAATTCTTAAAGTAAATTAGTAAATTCCTAATTTTATTTTGTTAATAAGAATCTAATTGTAACTTTATACATTTTCAAACGAAAATATGAATTGAGAGTTGTGATTATCTTTTAAAATCTATAAATCTGATCAGTTTAGATTAATACTCGAAATTTGATCAATTTTAGATTAGTACATATATTGTGAATTATCGAAATAAGTAGTTTCTTATAAGTTTTCGGGATTAATCTATCATATCAGTAATTATTTAAATTGAATTCTTCAGGAAAAAGAATGAATTTAAAATAATATTTATTTAACTCAATTTTAATAAAATTTATATAGGTTTTTTTTAATATATATAAAAATTGGTTATTTTCAATTCCTTGTAAAAATATAAAGTTAGCATCATATAGACTTATTTTTATAAATCTCATTTTATATTTATAATTCATTATATATTCAAAGATCATTTGTGTAAGATAAAATCTTTTTTAAACTTAAATAATAATATAAATTATACTATTTATAATTCATTAATTTTAGTTTGATTTTGTCTTTTATTATTTAAAAATTTATTTTTGGAGATACTGTATAGAAAATTTGGATTTTCGTCTACAGAAAACGTACATTTACCATATTGAGATTTAAAACTGAAGAATTTAGTTTCTCTGTTGTAAATCAATTTTATATCTTCTTAAATTTATTTATATTTAAGTTTTTTATGGATTAAACTTTTATCCCTGAATTTGATCCAATTGCCAGAAAGTGATCTTTTCGTATAAGTAAGAAATAAATAATGTGTGGGAAAAAATTGTCAAAATTCTTCGGATATTTTATTATTTCTGAAATAAACTTTTTAAATAGGTATTAAGAAATGAATATATAAACTGTTATAAGAGTTTGCATTCTGTAATTTGTAAATATATTTATTTCCGATGTAAATCTAGAGATTTTAATCATTTATATTTTTATTTTAAAAAATTTACGTTTCAAACTGAGAATTTTATTTATTTATTAAGATAATTCAGCAAATGCTTCATAAATACAGTGGATTCCGCTTAATTGGGACACCGGATAATTGGGACAGCCGGGTAATTGGGACAAATCTCAAAGAACGAAAACCAAACTAATAAACGCAACCCTTTTCCTACGCACCATTTTTAATGTACTCCTCCAATCGCTTCAAAAAAATTCAATTACGACGAGGATTCAAAAATTTACCATTTGTTCCACAAAATTATCTTTCGATATTTTAATCAATTCTCACAGAAATATAGGGCAGTGGTAACTTAGTTGGTAAGGGGCGAGCGTTTAAACTTACTGGGCTAAGTAATAAAGTAAGAGAAGTAATAAATGGGTTAGGAGACTCTTAACTAATAATAACCAATTCAAATAGAACTCAAAATAAGTTGAAATTAATGCAGATTAACAATAAATTCATGATAGAGAGAATATAACAATAAAATGGTGGTTATAATAAATAAATTAAAGCAGGTTCAAGTGAAAAGATCAGGTACACCCAGTGGCTATCAGAGGGGGTAAGAAGGGAGACTGTCTCGGGCCTCACGATTTTAGGGGCCTCGATATGTTAGAAAAAAATATATTTACATACTTTTATGCTGTTTAAAACTTCAGTGTTTGTCAGAATTTGAAGTTTTCTATCAATGTTTTCACTTTTCTTGTACATTTACCACTGTATATTTGTTATTTTTTATTTTTTGAAGGATCTCAAAAATATTAGTTGCCCCGAGTCTCGCATTTTCTCTGAAAGTCCCTGGATATTACTCACTGTTTTCCCTCTCTAACTGCATTAAACCAGCATAGGAAGGTAATGGTTTACAACATTCAGAATGTTTCTATGATGAAGGAAGCATATATCCAACAGTGAGTGAAAATATAAATGCTGATCATGGTGAATGGAAACATAGAAATCACGAATTAAAAGTCTGATCTTCAGGATTCTTTTTATTCCAACAATCGTACGCTATTATTTAATGCTATCCCAAAATTCATTTTTTTTAAAACAATGAATCAAAATATTTTAATACCTGGTAAACTCAATTCTTTAGAGAATTTTTGACAAAAAACCAGGATTCCTGTTTCTTGGCTACTGGTGATACTACCACATATGTAGATATATCCATTTAATACGGAACCCCTCTTTAATTAGTTAAAATCCGTATTGGATGGCAAGTAGAAAGGAAGGTTACCACAAACGTTTTTCAACCAGAAATTGCGTGATAAAGTCATACGGCGCAAGAGGAAACGACTTCGTTCGGAAACTAATTTGTTATTTCCGTTACCTTCGTTATGTTTCCAGTTGCGAGATCGATCTCTTTATCATACGGCGCAAGAGGAAACGACTTCATTCGGAAACTAATTTGTTATTTCCGTTACCTTCGTTATGTTTCCAGTTGCGAGATCGATCGGGCGAATGAAGAATCAACAGGTTTTGATTACTCTCTTTTGACGGAAGCTTCAGTGCTTTGATTAATTTAAAAATGTACCATCGACACAAAAAAAATATATTTTTATTTGATTTTAATCATTCCCGAGATCCACAAAAGATAAATAGTGCAGATGACGCCTCCGGTGAATAAAACTACGAAGGAACTACTCAATAATATGAATATGATTTTTTTGGTCTCCACCCATTCCATCAAGCGGGTCCAACAGCCCTGTAACGTAATGAGATAAATCAATGTGAATTCGATGATTGTCATTATTATAGTACTACCTACGTTAGTATTGATTTCCTGTTTGAAGAAGACATCTTTGTATGGAGGTTGTCCGGTATTGCACGCGTTATAGGCCTGTCTAATGCAACAACTCTTAGGTACCACCGCCGTACTGTTCAGCCTCCTCTCTTCTTTCCACCATGCTGATTTCAACCAATCTAGGTAATCTTTCTCTCCACAACATCTAAACTAAGTTTAGGAACAATTATTATTCTCATTATACCGCTAATTCACCTTTGTTTTTCGCTTACTTCCTTTTGTGCCACATCTATAGCTTGGGATGCCATGGTTTTATTTTTCTCAGTATAGCCGAAATATATTGTCTGTTTAGTAGAATTTTTTAGATCCTCTTCCATCTGAAAAAAATAATATAAATTAAACAGAAAGATTTAATAGTGCCTAGGCCTAAAAACTAACGTTTATAACCATTATTTCTACACAGTGATATTGATATTCAGAGCCAGTGGTAGCGGGCCTGCAGAGCCAGCACCGTTTCGAAGTGTTAGTATGAAATTTCATTCTTATAAATGTATAAATTTCCATTTGTTTGGGGGCGCTCATTTCTGCTTTGCAGGCGGTCGACGTCCAGACTAGCGCCGGCACTGTTTATATTAATGTAATTATAACTTTATACAATGGTTTTATACTGTTACAATATAAAAACCGTTGCATAATGTTATTTTATATAAACCACTTTTACAGTGGTTTGTACGAAAAAATAACTAAACATAACTAAATGATCCATGATCTTCAGTGCTGCCTTTGGATAATGTTACAATTTTGTGAAAATATCCATCCTTAAATCTGAAGTCATTCTGCAAAACCTTCCATTCAAACTTTCGTGTCACTCATATATTCTTAATTAATAATCTGTTTATTTTTTACATCGGAGAAATATTTTTTTGATTGTTTTTTTTCTAATTAAATGCTAAAAGATTTAAGATAAAATAGATTTTACTTATGTGTGTCGAAATTTCACAAGAGGTATTTTTGGCGGCTGCCAATTCACAACTCATCATGGGCTCTCCAACACAAGATTTATTTAGTATTAATCTCTGTATATTTTTTTTTATTAGATTCCTTTAGATAATTAAATATTATAAAATTTACTTTTGAAAAAATTCGAAATTTCTCTATATGAAATTGGATTAATCTAATAGTTTTCCTTATAGTTGCAGCCAATCAGCCAATCACACAATAATTAAAAAGCTACTAAAAAAATTCCTTTTTGTATAAATATATATATATATATATGAAACATTAAAATATTTTGATGTAAGTGGCAACTGGTTGTCGCGAAAACGTTGAGTGTTCATTTTTTCTTTCCCCTCCAAAGACAGAGAATATGAAGGAAGCGGTTCTCTTTCTATGTGATTGTTATCTTTATAATTATAGCTGGATATTAAATTTTGCGATTCAGACTGATTTTGTTTAATGCTTTGAAAAGAAAATCATCGCACCTTTCCATTCGGCGGTGTCATATATATATATATTTTTGCATATTTTATGCCTCTTTCCAATCAGGGAGATTACTAAGGGGGACCAGTTCCAACTCACACCAGTGAAGGGAACAGGATAGTGAAGGAAGGGGATCGCCCGGCCGAGCCCAGAACTCAAAAACTTTTCGTGAGATGCCAGATCCGGGACGCGAACCTAGATCTTCACTGTGGCACGCCAATTCCCTACCATTCGGTCATCCGGCCGCGGGGATTGATTATCGGACCAAGATCCCATGAATCAAATTTCCAGCCTCGAACTCGATCCAGAATCCTCTAAGATGGAATGCCGCCCAAATATTTCCAATCAGGCCATATTTTGGCTTATTAAAATGATATAAAAAAGGAAGAAATTTCGTAAAAATACGGTATAATTTTTCGGATTGGCCGCGTGGAAACGCTTCGGCTTTCCACTCTGGAGGGCCCGGGTTCGAGTCTCGGGTCCCATCCCTTGAAAATGTTTATCATAGGATCCAGCTCGGCCCGTCGATCCCCGTCCTCCACTATTCGGCTGACCCCTCCGCAAGGGTGGGCAGCCTATGGAAGGGCTTGTTTCGCTCTGACACTTAGTATTCTTCCAGAATAGAGTTCCTAGATATATAGAGTATCGCATTCATTTGCGCCACCAGATGCCGCCAAATAGGCCATTTTATATTCTATTAGATAGGGAGTTATCATTGCGTTCATAGGCTTTCTGGTTATTTTTTAAGAAACATACCTTCTTATAATGCTGTAAATTGTTCTAATCGGACAGAAATAGATCATAGATTCTTTACTTTGCCGCAAGGTAAAAGAAAATAGAGATAAAAAGTTGTTACAAAAGATTGGAAAAAAAACTTTTCCAAATACAATCTTCGTTTGCAGGTAAGCAATTGCTGTATTTATAAATTAGAAAAGAATTATAGTATTATGGTTTACTTTCCATAAAGTTACCCGTGATTATCGATCGACAGGAGGATATAAAATGGCGGCTGAATGCGCTACTCTATGTAGGGACCAATGAACTAGAATATATTAAATAGAGTGCTACTCAGCTTATAACAGCGCTCCCGGTGTGAACTAACCGAATTATAGCTGCCATTTTTTACATGAATAGTGTTTAGAACTGTAACTCGTTGTTTTAGAGGAAAGAGGGAACATAAATAAATTGATTGATTGATTCTTCAAATTTATTATAACAGTTAACGAAATAAATTATTTAAAATGCCTCTTGTATGTTCGGCGTATAAATGCACAAATAGAAGTGACAAGACAAAAATAATTGTATATCGTATTTCAGATATCTATTTTTTATACAATTTTATCATATACACAGTCCTGTAGTTGTATATATAGTAAAACGCAGAATATATAGCATGTTTATTCATGTGTACAAATTACTAGGTAGTTATACAGTCCAGTTATATTTCAGGTATCTATTTTTTCTACAATTTTATCATATACACAGTCCTGTAGTTGTATATATAGTAAAAAGCAGAATATATAGCATGTTTATTCATGTGTACAAATTACTAGGTAGTTATACAGTCCAGTCTTCGCACGATTTTAATTCTCGCTCACATGCCCATTTTCATACGGTTTTACTTCATATCAGGTCAAAAGATCTGATTTTAGTCATGAGCCCAACTAGGAAGTAAAATAGGTAGGATTCTAGTTATAGTTATAAAGTTACACTCTCAACTACAGCACTGATTATACACATTACACTTCATGGGAATAGATTGTTTATTATTTTTTTAGATTCCCATTGGAAAACAAGAAATTGACACAACAGTGGGTTGTATCCTACAGATTATAGTTTCTTGTGTTCAGCACACTTTGAAGAAAGATATATATATTTCGTGAATGAGAGAAAACGTTTATTAGCCAAAGCTTTACCTACAATTTTTGACTTCCCACATTATATTCAGAAGAAATATGCTGACAGACCACCACCTAAAAAGCGAATTTTTGAAGAAGCTTTTTTGCCTATGGCAGAGGGAAGTACAGATATGCAAAACGAGAATTTAGGTGAGTGTAATAACTTAAATTAGATATAAGTTTAATATTTATTAATCAACAATTTTGCTTTATTTGCTGTATAATATAAATTTCATTTCACTTCATTTTATGATTTCAGATCTTTTTATAATCATTAAACAGGACCACACGTACTGCATTTCCAGTCCTCACAAAGTCAAAAAAAAATGTATGAGCTTCTTATAATCATTAAACAGGACCACACATACTGCATTTCCAGTCCTCACAAAGTCAAAAAAAAATTGTATGAGCAAATGAAGAATATAAATATAGACTTGAAAAGAAAATTAAGATGTGCTCAAGTGAAGGTAATTCAAAAGTAAAAACAAATAAGTAGTTATAAAAATATATTAAGACGGCTAAATAAAATGATTTGTGATTCAGAATCAGGATTTCTAAATAAATTTACTGGAATTTACTTTATTAAGAGAAATAATAGATATTGAGGTTAAAGGTAGTCATGTGCAATGTTACACAGAACAGATGAGAACATTTGCTCTGACACTTCACTTTTATTCAGCTCAGGCATACAGATATTTGAGGAAATTTGTCAAGCTTCTTCATCCAAGAACTCTCCGCCAGTGGGCATCAGCTGTAAAGGGAAAATCAGGATTTACCCAGGAAAGCTTTCAGAAAATTAATGAAGAAGTACAGGCAAGTTCTCAAACAATTATTGCATGTCTCATGTTTGATGAGATGGCAATAAAGAAAGATCTAATTTGGGATGGCAACAATATAATGTTAAAACTTCAGCTGGAGATATTTTCGCTGTTAAACGATTCTTTCTTATTTAAGTTTGATCATTTGTTCACAGCTACAGAACCAGATGAAGAATTTCATTATTCTTCTCTAATTAAATTAATTTTGAAACAATATTTTACTTGTAGACTCTATTATATCTGTATAAACAGGTCTCAAGAGGAAAGGGGAAAGCAAATAAGACAAATGTTTACAAAACTGATACTGTTTAAAGGACAGTGAGATGTAATTTAAGTTGTGTTGTGTGTAAAAATTGTTAATTTATGCGAAGATTTCCAAATAACGTAGATAAAAACATTTGTGTGCGTCTACCTAAGAGTCTACCGTTACTGTACTTAACGATATTCACAGTGTCGATTTTAATTAAAATTTTTAAATCTTTTTGCCAATATGTCAAGAAAGGATTTTACACTTTCAAGTAAAATTGCTTGGCTGGATAAATTAAAAATGCCAGCCATTTAATACAAGCTTGATAGACTCGCTGAAATAAACCAAAATCTACCATAAGGCGTCTCCTACAACAAGAAAATCAACTGCGTGAGAAGTGGGCGTTACAGAAATTCCGGGAAAATCCAAAAGAAAGCGTGATGGAAAAGATCCAGAAGTCGAAGAAGCATTAGATCAATGGTTTTATAGTTAGTGGGCGAGGAGTGAATATCAGCGTCCCAGTGTTGAAGATGAAGTTAGAGGAGATCGGAAAAAGCTAATAATTAGGTACCTCATTTAATAAATCATTAAAACAGGTAGCTAATCGTGAATATCAGCGTCCCAGTGTTGGAGATGAAGTTAGAAGAAATCGGAAAAAGCTAATAATTAGGTACCTCATTTAATAAATCATTAAAACAGGTAGCTAATTATTATTTTTTACCTATTATTTATTTATCTACGAATTATATATTTTATTTTAGAGTTTATTATTACTTCGTTTAATTGGGACATCCGCTTAATTGGGCCAAAATGGCTTGGTCCCAACGTGTCCCAATTAAGCGGAATCCACTGTATTTTATAAAATTTTTGATTGATTGTTTAATTTTTATTAAGTGATAAATTATATTTGCTAATTTTTATTTACTATTTCCAATAAAGTCGAAAGAGATATCATTTTTTATTTCAAAATGTTATTAATCGCAAATATATATTCTTAATATTTAATTCATTTTTAAATGAATTTTTACATAAAAAGAAATCACGAGTTATAATTGTTTAAAAATATTGAAATTTAATCTTAATTGATCAATATTTTTAATTAGCTTGTCTTTTCATTTTAACTGATTGTAAATTGTTCATATTAAAAAATAAAATAAAATTTTTATTGCTGGTTCTCATTTTAATTCAAAAGCAAATACAGTATATAAGAATAAAACTTTCTCCCATCAAATATTTTCAGAATATAATTATAGTGTTAGGTTTCATTCCGTATAAAAATTATTTACGTTCTGTTAATATCGGAAATAAAAAAAGAGAAAAGTAAACTACAATCGTCTCAATCGATACTTTTCTAGTATTATATAGATTTTTTTTCCATCTTTTTTTTCAGTATCGCATTCATAAAACTTTTCCGTTTCATATTAATAACCTGAAACTATATTTGTTCTTTGGAATTCATAATTTGCCTCTTTATGGCTGAAAAAAACATACGAATAAAAAGATAAAAAATTAATAATCTGACCAAGATTAAATTACAGCTAAAGAATAACAATATGAATTTATTTTAATTAATTTTCGATATATTAGAAACGTTTCTAAACTTTTATTTTCGTATGCAATAATACGCTTAACAGTGAACACATTCCTAAATTTTATTTTAAATTCTCAAATGTTACTAATTAAAAACTAACATTTAAAAAAATTTTTTAAATAAATGATGAAAACTAATATTGGAAATTATATTTTTTAATAAAGTCAATAATTATAACAGATTAATTTAATACTCTCTTGTAATATATATTATTATACAGTATATCTAATAGTATATTGTCAAGGACAGATATAGATATAATTGATTAAATGAAAATATTTGACATATTCAAATTCAATTCTATAATTTGTCCTTTACTAGAATTTTATTATAAAACTGAATACTGAATCTCGTCTTAAATATCATTCTTATCTTTAATAGCTAGCTATTCTAGAATCCATTACAAATTGCTCACACTCTAAGATGGTTATTCGGTAGATGAAAGTAGTGATCGATGGGCTGGGCCTGGATCACTTCAAAAAATCTCGTGAGATGAGACCTAGAATCGATTCCACAGTATCCACATAGTGAATGCCTTTCTATTTATCCAGTCTGCTGACGTAGCCATAACTATGATAAACTTACTTGTTAGTCCTTTAATAAATGGTCTATCTCAATGATATTCACGTAAAGTTGGCTGCATAGTACGATATTTCTTTTTCACTCGAAGAATCCAAGATTTATTTCGGCTCTTATACATCCCGATTTCTTTTGAAAAAGTTTGCGCCTAACTTGTTTATTCCCATCCTTCATCTACCTGGTCGACCTTGTCATGGATGATTCCTAGTAGGCTTTAAAATATCCCTTTCCTTTATTTGTAACCAGTAGTTGGAAATTGATATAAAGCAAATGAAAATGAAGGCTACAGTACAGTGATTTAAATATTGAACTTTCACTAATTGAGCGCAAGTTTTATTCAAAAATATGTTAATTGATCAAAAAACTTTAACTAAAATAAGAACTATAGACCTACATATTAGAGATACAAAATTTTAAAATTTATGTGTTTTTTATAAAAAATAAAATAAATTATCCATACCTCAAATAACATATTCTGATAAAAAGTTGAGAACTACTTAAAATAAATAACTTATTTCCCAGTTATCCTGCGCTTTCTTAAAATCAATACATTCAGTGTAAATGTTATGTCGTTTGAGAGTTTTGTTCTAGAACTATTTAATCGATAAGTTTTCCTCCACCAGTTTTTGTTGTTTTGTTAACAGTATATTCTTTTTGACAGTTCGTGAAATTTTATTACGATTTTATATAATGTAAACGAGTTAATGATTGATCTATAAAATTTTCAGTGTCTATCCATTTAGATTCATATATATTATATATGAACGAACGAAAGTGTATCTTCAATAGCTTTTAATGAGATTTTCAAAATTTAGATTTAATGGATTAAGTCAATTTTTTATATTAATAATTTTGAATATTGTCATTTTCCAATTATAAATTCTCCGTATTACATAGGAGAAGTCTTGGAAATTTTTATTTTCTTCTATATTAAGATAGGGATCATTTATATCAGGGATTTTTCAAACTGCGCGTCGCGACCCTTTAATGGGTCGCGAAATAAATAAAATCGGCCGCGACGAACGAAAAACTGTAAAAAAAAAAAAATGTTTGGAATACAACTTATAAAATTTTTCAGGAAGCGGTTCATCTGTATAATATATACCATCCATAGCAAATATGTAGTATTGATCAATAAGGAATAAATGAATGTAATAATTCACATAAACTTTGAGTTTGATTTATCACAAATGTACTGGATCACATTATAGAATGCTGTTCCTACAGTGGGCCACAATCAAAAAAATTTTATTGTGGTCCACTGCAAGTTTGAAAAACGCTGTTTAAATATGAATTCGATGATGAAACGTACAATCAACATGATGATACAAACATACAAAGAAATGCAATAAAAATGATCAAAACTTAAAAGACTCAACATATCATTGAGAACGTGTTATTTCCTATGAAGGATGATTAATAGTACTCTAATGATATTCTTAATGATATGTTGAGTCTTTTTTTTTAACTTCTATAGAATTTTTTCACTGTTAGTGAGAAAATGTCTTATTCACATTATTTAATAGAATATATGTAATATTTTAAGTACTTTGAACTAATATTAAATTTTCTTTTCGAATATCAGTGCATTCAACACTTTTCATATGATATTGTGTTAACATTATATCTTATATTTTTATATATGCTTATATTTTAAAATTTATTAGTATGCTTAATAGTACTTTGTTTCTGTTACAAAACTTGTATTGAATTTGTCGACCAAAGCTCATCGTATTTCATCAATACATTCGAAGGCCTATTTCAGAGTTCTAAAACTGGTTTTTGTATTTACACATGAATGTTTCTCCCTGGCGACATGAATGTTTCTCCCTAGCGACAATACCTAAGGTTTTGTAACGAAAAGAATTTTGACTTGCCAGGAAAATGTCCAAAAACGAAGATTATGTGCATTTTTTTCGAAAATGTTATTTGTCAACTCATGACAGGAGTTTTAACTTCAAAAATCCTTTAGATATGTCTCGATATTTTCTCCATTACACCTAACTACAATGGCTTTTGGACAGCTCTAAAGAACTGCAGATATATTGGTAAATATTTATTGTACATATAAAAGTACTGTATTAAACATTACTTCTCAGTATGGATTTATTTTTAAGTTTTGATCATTTTTATTGCATTTCTTTGTATGTTTGTATCATCATGTTGATTGTACGTTTCATCATCGAATTCATATTTAAACTGATCAATAAATTTTTTCTCTGTATTTTTGGATTAGATCAGGATTATTGCGACCATTAGATATTTGCTCATTTTGATTTAATTTTATGTAAACTATTTATAATATTTGCTAAAATAAATCATCTATATGTTGTTTTATTTATTTTAAACTAGATATAATAAGCAAATTATACTTGACAGTTATGCAACATTTATTGCACTTGTCAGTTGTTTTATTACATTTAAATATACAGTAAATATTACATTTGAAAAGTATACAAAGCTTTTATGTAGTGTATACATTAAAGTGTCTGTTTCTATTTGTGAGAATTATGACTACAAGAACATATAAGAAATTTATTACTTTTTCTAGATCATAAAATTCATTAACAATTTTGTAAGATTTTTAAAAATTTTGTAAAGTAATCGCTGACTTTTGTAATCATTTGTAAAATAATATTCAACAAAAAATTATTGACTGAATAGAGAAAATAATCGAATTATTTAATAGCCGCTATTTAAACGTAGTATTCGTACGAGAACAGCATTTATATTAGCATATGTAAACAATTTTATGTTATACAGCACTTGATGTAGTTGATTTAATTTATGTCATAATTTTATGGCATTTAATTTATATATTTATTAATATATTATTATTCACTGCTGGATAGTTCATTATCCATATCAAGTTAACTTATTGATCTTAAAGTCATGATCATATTGAAAAACTCTCCGTTCCAAATTTGTTTCGGTGAATTCTAATGCATTAATTAATAAATTTAGCCAGCTTGTTGTTTATAGAATGATTTTACAATAAGTAAAGAAAATCTAACATGCATAAATATATTTCATTTTCAATCATATGACTGAAGGTTATTTCAAGTCTAATTCTTCTCATATAATTTAAAATATCTGTCATTATATTTCTGTTACTAAATATAACTCCGATAACTCGTTTAAAATACATCTTTTTATAAAAATGAATATAATGTCATTAAAAATATGTTCAAATTTATTAACTACGGATATCCTTCAGTAATTTAGATCCTTAATTATTTTCGATGGACGTACATATCCTAAAATCAATAATTTTATAATAATTGACATAATTCAATTAAATTTTCCAAATATTTCATTATTTCCGATTTATATTCACAATTTTTAAGAAATCATGCAAATAATTTCCATTTAGTTTGTTTGATTTTTTTCTTTTTTTCTTATCGATAATGCAAACGTTCTGCAAAGTACTCGTTATGTATCCATTCACAATTGCTTCACTTTATTTCACCGTTGTGTAGTTGAACAATAGTACAGTGATGTAAACAATTTTGGAAGAAAAAAAAAAATAGGGAGTAACAAAAAACATCCATGAATAATACTAATTTGTAAATGGAAGCTGTTGTGTAGTTCAACAATAGTACAGTGATGTAAACAATTTTGGAAGAAAAAAAAATAGGGAGTAACAAAAAACATCCATGAATAATACTAATTTGTAAATGGAAGAAAAATATAAAGTCAGCAAATTGCAATTTGTCATTATGCAATCCAATTAAAGTTTACTTTCAAGTTTTGTTAATCCAATTTAAAATAAGTAGTTAATAATATATTATACTAATGATCTTATCGCAATTTGTCTTTCCGAATTTTTAAGTCAAAGTATCTTGAAATGATAATATAGTTTCTGTATACATTCCTGAATAACGAGGTAATGTAACTTAATCAGTTAAAAATAAAATTTGAAAAAGAAATGAGTAAATAAATTAAAACATTAACTATAAAATATTCTGTTTTATTGCTTTAAATAAAGCAAATTTTTTTACAGGTATATATACCTGAGATGGTTAATGGTATAATGGAGTATGTTCATAGACTTAATACGGTATTTGAAGGAATAAAATCTCAATGCATCTGAAAAAAGGTCTATATGATTTTAACCTGCCAAAAAATCTCGTTTATTAAGTAAAGCAAGTTTATTTTAGTTTTCATAAAATTATTGACTAATAAAAGAATGTTACTGATTAATTGAAGCATTCGGCTTTTCTTACTGGATTTTCTTTTCGAAGTACAGTAATTTTCAAACTTATTAAGTTTCAACTTTCATACTTTAATATTAGATGCCAAAATTATATTTAAAATTAATTAAATTATACTGGAAATTTAATTTTCTACCTTAAATAAAATCTGACCAATATTTTTTTTAAATTGATGTATCTTCTGTAACGTTAAAGTTAATGGCTCTTAATAAGGTTTTATGTATATTGAAATACTTCTTAATAGGAGAAAATTAAAAGTATTTAATCAGATTGGTCCCATTGTTATTTAATTCCTACTCGAAAAGTCTACATTCGTTATTTACAACACAATAGGAATATATGTGAGGGAACTTACCGACTCATTTCTGTCCGATCGATAAGATAGTTTTAAATATTTATCATATTTATTCTGAATGAACTTTAATTAAAATTGTCATTTTTTTATATATATTTTTTATTTTATTTAATTAAATAAAGAAACATGTAGATCTAGATAATTATTAATGCTATAGTATGCCACGGAGTTCCAAATAGAAGCATTATTAAATACAGTAGAAAAATTTTCCATTTTGTAATCAGACTTTTTTAATATTGTTTCAAAAATGTAAGATTAATACCTAAAGGGCAGGAATTATTGAAATTTTTATTAAAATTTCTTTAATTTAGCTTATTTTCATTATATTATAAAGCTAATTTTTAAATTATATAAGAAATTTTTCTTTAATTAGTAAATATTTTTTTAAATCATGAACTGAATTTAGTTAATTTCAAATAATTCCATTTCTATATTTTTATTTTTATTATTTTTAATAGATTTGCCTTTAATATAAACATGCTAAAATAAAATTTTATATGGTATTTTGCTTTCTGTGTAAATTGCATTAAAAATAAAATAATATATTAAGATTAGAAGAATTAAATAAACATAAGATGATACACCAGCACCTCGATATTCGCGAGTTACTTGCAATGTAATCATAAAATTCAAATTATAAATATATTTCTTGTTGTATTTTTTCATGCATGTTTAAATTTTTATTCTCATTTTTATTGATTTTGTTCTTTATTTTCGCGTTTTTTGTAATTTTTTAAAATAATATTTCCATCAGATTTAGTATTAAGCACGATGAAAATATGAAAATTGCATATTAAGCGATAGTAATATCGATATAATCAGATCAAAACGCTTATTCACGAATTTCTACATTAGCGAAGATATTCGAAACGTATCCCTTATTAATTCTGAATCTTTTTAAACGAAATTCCTAATAATTAGAGATTTTTTTTTTATTAGAGATAAGATAAAATAATATTTTGTTATATAAAGGATTTCTCCAACCTTAAATAATACAAATTCTTTTAAATATTCTTACAAACAATAACTTTTTATTATTTAATAGATTTTTATTGATAAAAGAAATTTCATGATTTCTAATATGAAAAAGAAATGTTTTTCCATAAATTCCTTCCTTATTTTTTTATATTTGGGATCAAAGGCGAGAGATAACAGTTTTGAATAGACATGAAATAAGTTAATTTATTTTTCTAAAACAAATAATGGTTTAAGAATATTGTTTCTCAAAATATGATCCGCTGACTTAATTGAAGTCTGAGAACATACTTATGGGGATCTACGATCTTTCTACAAAAATAAAACAAAAATTATTTCAGTAATAATCTTCGATAAAAATTAATAAATCATAATCATAACTACATGGAAAAATATAGATTAGATTCTAATCTAATCTATAAATTAGTTTTATTTGTGTGTATTAAGAAATAAAATAATTCAATTGTGGGGGTCCGAAAGTTTCTTATTCCTTAAAAAAAGATTAGATTCTAATCTAATCTATAAATTAGTTTTATTTGTATGCATTAAGAAATAAAATAATTCAATTGTGGGGGTCCGAAAGTTTCTTATTCCTTAAAAAAAAGAATCCGCAAAGAGTTCAAGTTTAAAAAACATTGGTTTAGATCTTTAGAAGAACAATTAGATTTCTCATCACTTTAATTTATGGAAGATCATTTTCGATTAGATTTTTTTCTGTTTTGGAAAGAAAAGATTAAAAGTTGGTTTACTAAAAAAGTCTACTGTTCAAGAGCATAAAAGTCGATATTCAATAAAGGTGGATGAAGTTGCCGTTAGCGTTTTCTAATAGAAGGTCAAACCAATCGTTATGAAAATCATAGGATTTTTTTTTTTTTTGAGCATCTCAAAATATAGACGCAACAAATCGCATAGCTCGATCTAAACATCATACTTCTATCAATATTTACACTTACTAAAGAAACATAGTAGTATTATTTAAAATCGAATTGTATTGATCTTATTAAAATGGATAAACAGTATCATATATATATATATATATGACCTTTACATCTCTAACTGATAGCAATGTTTCTATATATATATATATATATATATATAGAAGTGCTTAAATTAATAGAAATTTAAAAGATTCTCTGTTAGTTCAGCTTAATAATTGCTAGATAATTTTCCTCTTGAATACTGCAATAAAATTTATTTTCTCTTAGAATATGAGTTAAAATAAAATTTGGAAATATGCGATAAAACTAAATCTATGTAAAAAAATACAATATATAACGAAATAACCGAAGAAACAAAATTTAAAATTGAAAAACAAAAATACTACGGTATTTTTTTTTATTGATGATAATTTCAATTTTTGAGCTATTTGCATAATTTGGAATGTGATAAAAATTCACATTCAAATATGTTAAAAATGTGTTATCACATTCAATATGTGATAAAAATATTCCATAGATATTGACATATATATGGAATGTTTTTATCACATTAAAATGCTGAGATTCTTAAATTCGAAAATTAATAAAAACAAGAAAATGTGACAAAAAAAAATATTTTAAAATATGGTAGAATGTCATTTAACTGATTTTCTGTTTCTAGTATTGTTAATTTAATTGAAAATAATTATATAAAATTATAACCAAAATATTTATAACTAGACACATAAGAGATGATTCTAAAAGATTTTTATTAACTCGAATATTATAAAGTATATCTAAATGATATAGAAATAAGTAAGGACACATTTATTTAAGCTATTAATTGAAAATTAAGTAATTTTTAACGAATTATTTCCGAAATCGGCTTATAACATCAGTCCGCAAAACTCCATTATGATTAATCATTTGTTAATTTTAATTAAGAAGATATTTGTTAAATAATACGTGGATAATATAATAAATAAATTTACTAATGATACCAAATATTTATAAAAGCTTCTACTTTTATTTAATTTTAAAAAGAGTTTTTGATGTTGCTATAATTTTATTATAATTTCTTATACTATACATGAGTCTATAAATGAAGCAGTATTCCCAAATTGTTAAAACAAACTTTAATAGTATTAATATCAAAATCTTATATTCACAAAAATATATAAAACATAAATAGTGAAATGAATAAGTAAAATAATAAATAAAAACGGCTACTTGTTTATTATCTAATATAATATTTATATATACAGTATAATAACTTAGAATATATTATTTATAATTTATTCCTATCCGGACGTGACACTGGTGTTTGATTGATTGCCATTCACGATTATGTTGCCTAAATCCAACATACTTACAAACTTCAACAACATAGCAATTTATAGTTACATCTACCTCTACTTTACAATAAATTGAAGGATCAATAACAAAACTTAATCTCGGTTCTCATTTTAGCATCTAAAGCTTTAAAAAAAAAGAAATCAACTGAAATCCCGGATAGTATTGACTGGTGAAGATCAAATATGACATTTTTTTTATGATAATCCAACGATCACCTGTCTATCTAGCTGTATTTGATTTTTTTACGTAGTCCCTGTAAATATTTTGAAAGTACACTTTCACGAAAACGATTAAAAACAAGATAAGATTATAAATTTAAAAACAAATTTAATTGAAAAAGTTTTATCTTCTTTAGAGAATATTTATTACTTAATTATTTTTTTCTGATATTAATTTATATTATAGACTAAAACTTTTTTATCATTTGCATAAAAAATTAAAAAATCGAATTTTAAAGTTTTAATCTATCAAATCCATTACAATTTTAAGAGCAGTATAGAAATCGATAACGTTTATATTCCTCTTAATATCTGTTTTTCTTATAAAAACAATAATTTTAAAAATTGTTTTTATAATTTCATATACAAACAGTTAGTAGTATTTTTAAATAATTCGTTTTTATAACAGTAATTTTAATATATATATATATATATGGTTTTTCTCATAAAAACAATAATTTTAAAAATTGTTTTTATAATTTCAAATACAAACAGTTAGTAGTATTTTTAAAAAATTCGTTTTTATAACAGTAATTTTAATATATATATATATATATGAGAAATAA
>AYEL01034098.1:0-28252 GCA_000484575.1 Olivierus martensii
TATTAAAAATTAAAGATTAAAAAATAATAATAATAATAATATGCTATATTTTTTAGAAAATTTTGCAACACAAAATATAGAGATTTCTACTGAATGGTTATGAAGGGTGGGCCTAATTAATTGATTAAAAAGTCTGGTCCGATGCGATAGCAATAAGGTCAAACATCGAAATTAATTTTTAGGAATCGAATCATCACACTCAACAATTTCAATTCGTAATAATGAGTTTAAAATTTTTCAATAAAATCGCTTTTTCGATTCGGATTTTTTTAATATAAAATTTAACAATAAATAATAACATTATAATAGAGTTCTTTTTACAAATTGCTAGAGTTGAGAGTGATATTCAGAATCGTGCTGATTGGTGCTAGATGACATCAGCAACAATTTTTTCATAGTTTAAAATTTGGAATATGATTTTGAAAGGATTTTTTTTCTGAATAAATCTTAATTTACATATTATATAATAGGCAAACACAACAAGGAAGACATCCGTGAACAGTGCTTACAAATACAAGATATGTATAATATATCCATACAGTTTGCAAATTGTATGGTTAAATAATCGTGTAAATAAAAATTTTTTTTTTAATCGACTACCCTAAACAGTATGCTTGGTGTAATTGAGAAGTGGGAGGAGGAATCGCTGAGCTTACATGATTCACAGCTTGCCGTTTAACAATGATACACAAGCAATTTCGAATTTATGCAGTTTAAACTGGTCCGTTATCCTTCTGCTTTTTGATTACACTAATTTTATATATATTTTTTATTTACTTTTTTCCTGTAAAAGGCACAAATTTAGCTCAGAAAGTGGTCGAATTTGAGTGAAGACTGAGCAAAAAACGTGTCCTGTATATGTATCAAGCTTTCGTGCAACAGCTCTAAATCCTTTTTACTGAATAACACAGCACTGGCATTTTGGTTTCTTTTTGATCATCACTTGTTCCACCTGCGAACCGTCGGATGGCGGCACCACCAATCCGTGTTGCACTTCGACTACACCTGGTTTGGTGGTTCCATTCGCGGATGGTTTGTTTGATGTCGGCGATGATGCGACTGTTCCGTTAGCTTGTTGCGCACTTATTGGTTCTTCTACGATGGGTTTACCTTCTTTAATCATGTTTACTATTGTTTCTGCCTCTTTGCTCAATTCACCGTCGGGTCGGAACGGATTGTCTACACCACTATCCGTACTAAAAATAGAAAAAATAAACAAGTCAGTTCTGTCTACACTTTTTATCGTCTGTTTAGAGAGATTGATTGCTCTTACCTGGCACGATGCTGATATCCGGGTGAAGCCATCACTACAGGAGTTCCGTTAACGAAATCGATTGGAATCTCACCTGATTCTGGTGTGGATACAAAGTGAGGCTTTTGGCATTCGTAAAAGGTTACACGAACTTTAGCGGGAGGCTTCAAACTCGATTCATCTCTATGCAAAAATAAACAGCATCGTTACTACTACATGACATTTTGTGGGTCTATTGTGTTAGTGTAATCAGCTTAACACACATTTACATTTAGTCACACGTATATATTCATCAAAAAAAAATTCAAAACTGCAAGTTTTTAAGTGAAAAAATAAAAAAATACTTCGTAATGTACGACAAATAAAGAAATACGAGAGAGGATGACATACAAACCTACATAGTTCTTTTCATTCTAAAGTTTATTTTTACCGAATTTAGAATAAAAATTGGGTCTGCTTCTCGTGAAATTTACATTTCGGCCATTAAGGATCGTTGCTAAAAAGAAAATGTCTCGTTAAAAAGACAAGTTTTTTGTCGTTCTTCGGACCAAATTGTTCTCCCGCGTTGAGGTCTCCACAGACCAATGGACGTAAAGTAATAAAACAATTCGGCGACTTTAAAAGTTTTAAAAATTAAAAAAAAAAAAAAGAAGAGATAATATAGGTCAGGTATTTCTGAACATGTTTCAGAATAAACAAACTGCTAGATAAGTACCAAGGTTTCAGTTATATAGATATCCAATGGCGAAGATATATATTAAAATTGTAAACACAAAATCTGGACACATTCCAGATGTTTTTGTTGATTTTGGATAATTTATTAGTACTTAGATAAAGATGTTTTATTAAAGATGTCGGAAGCAAATAACATAAATCCCACACGATAATAATTTACGAGTATTATTAGTATTCGGAAACTGTACCTTTTAGAATTCCTGTTTTGTATACGAATTTTTACGCTTTTTGTAAGCTTAAACTTCGCTTAACGCTGTGTGTGTTACTAAAGTTGATAACCTTATTTCTTAGCAAAGGATTCTTGGAAGATTGGAAATTGGATAATTTGTCAGTTTAACTATTTATAAGATGTCTAATTAGAACGACAGGAAATCGTAGAGCATTAAGAGCCAACCAATGAGCTGTAGTCAATTAAACCTCCTAAACACTTATTCTGGTGACTTAAAACGGGGAAGTAAAACGTGACGTAAATGAAGTTCAAGATTAGACAGTTTACATTTCATCTATGCCGGAAGATTAGTTATCCATGACAGAAAAATCGATGAAAGATATATCTTCGTGGTTCATTAGTTATGTGCACGAAGCTGTCTATTAAAAATCAAAGAGCGTGAGAATTAGCTTTGCCTGGATAATTTCGACTCGTATTTTGCTTCCATCTTTGAAAAAAAAATGGAACTGCGACAACTTCGTGAGGTTTATTAAGTCGCTACTATACAAAACACTTTAAATGCCGACGAATAAACATAAGGTGTCAATGCCCTCCAAGTGTAGATAAAAAGTGTTTTCTTCTCTACCGTACGGCAATAGTTTGTTTGTTTTCAGAATGCGATTACCTATATTATATAGGCTAACTGATACGAATTCTAGTCATGAGAGTGCAGAAAGTCAAGTATAACCTTTTTTTTATTATTATTTAAAAGTTAAACTCGCACCTGTAGTAATTAAAACTCTTCGTTTCAAACAGGTGGAGGTAGAATAATAGCTGACCTAGTCGCATATAAACGCCAGTTGTTAGTCACGTGAACAGTTACAGGATTGTTGATGATTCATTTTAATGAAAAAAAATCAGCAGTTTTATTTGGAAAAATAGTGGATTTTTAAAAATTGTGATTTGTTAAATCACGTGAACAGTTACAGGATTGATGATGATTCATTTTATTGAAAAAAATCAGCAGTTTTATTTGGAAAAATAGTGGATTTTTAAAAATTGTGATTTGTTATGGTGTTTTTCGCTATTTCTAGCCGTTATGGATAACAATTAAAAACAGTTTCATAGCAATGAGACGAATTGAACTCTCAACGAACCCGAGAATGCTACGATGTGGAAAGGTCAACAAAATACTTCCTGGAGATCCGCGGTTCTACAAAGAAGCATCATCGGTTACACTTAACTGATTTACACTCGACTGTGATTAGAATCTTTGCTTTTTTTTTTTTTTTTTTTTCGGTCGTATTATATAAATTTATTCGTTCTCATGATATTCCAAACTGGAAGAGTGCGTGTTCCGTGAAGGAACACGTGTTCCTTCCGAAAGATAAAAATTCGAATTAGATTGCGTGAAGATAACTCCAGACTTGTCTACCCCCCCTGCTGCTGTCACAATGGAAATTGTCTACGATAGAAACAACAGGCAAAATTGCGAAACGTTAAGCTGAATAGAAATAAAATAAGAGATTTGGGCCCTCTTCCGTAACGTAGATAAAAACAAAAATGGCTTGCGTCCTTGACAGTGAGAGAGAAATTCCATTCTGGCGCCAGTTTCCGTCCGAACCGTATGGAGGATGCGAAAATCTGCCGTGTTAAAGATAACCATCTCATTAATAGGCAAGTGAAAAAAACTAGATACGCTCGCCCAGGTGATTATAAATAGAGTAAATGATAAACCAAAGTTCGAAAAAAAAAAAAAAAAAAAAAATGTTTATTTTTGTAGTGACTTTTGTTGCTTCAAGGTCACCACGTGGTCTACTGTATGTTACATAAGGATCATCTTTAAAATGGCGCATTTGGAGAAGTTTCAAAAAATATTAACACTCACAAAAACATTAAAAATAATAGGAAAAAATGGTTGAATCGGGATCTGATAACTCGTTCGTTGCGTGTTTAAAAATGAATATGCGACGTACGGAAAAATTTTCCTTCTGCGATGACGTCATGCTGGCTTTCGTATTTTATCGAAATCAGCTGTTTAACATAACATAAACATAAGCCTAGGACGTTTCCAAGAACTAATTAAGTTCGATACGGTATGGTATATCCAAAGTAGTTATTAGAAACTCCTAATTATAGACTAGTGAGAAAGGATTCGCGAATTTAACTTTAAAGCATACAGCGTCAGAAGCAGAATCTAATAAAGATTGGTTAGTGATGATAGACTTACGGTGTCTGCAGTGGATCTTCCATCAACCTCATGATCTGCCGTCCAACTTCATCAACTCGGTTTCTCCCGCTGACTGACTAACCACCTGACGTAATCGTCGTTTGGAGCGAAGCAGCATGGGATACGTCGAACCGGTACGAAAGCGCGGGAAAAAACTAGTCGTGCGTCCCTCCTACGGCCTCTGGAATGCGTCACTTGTTTTTTTTTTGTAAAACAATGTCTGAAATGAGAACAGCAGCCTACTATATATTCTATCCTATCGCCACGAGCGTTTTTTCCCCCTCTTAGTGCGAACCGTTTGCTTTCTTCGTGTGTTTCACTTGGCTCGAAAGAATACAGGAAAAGTACCGGGTGATTTATCGAAAGCGTGGGAGGAACATGACGAAAACGGGCGTAGTCGTCTTCGACTTAAATATTCGTGAGGAAGAATAACATCTGATGACCGTCCATGCGAATCGTTTCCAAGCTTGATCGAATACAAAAGAGAGTAGAAATGTTGGATTACTGTCGATAATCGTCCATGTGGAAATTCTACAATACGGATAGAACGTTGAATGAGTGAAAAAGAAACAATAATGTTTTCTTTTAGCGCCGAAAGGTCGAAGAATTGTTCGATCCACACGGATTGACCTTAACCAAGAAAACCCATTTTTCTGTAAGCGTGAGAACACGGATTCGATATCAAACAAACTTTTATAGGACAACTTAAGTTCAACGCACCGGTAGGGGGATTCGATCTGATTCTTGACCCAATCTGATAGGGGAGGGAAAAAAATGGCCGCAAACAATGTTTTCACTAATAGGAAAGACGCGACAGATAAAGGTCGTACATTACCATTTTAGATATTTATGTCGTTGATCCGCAGAAAGAGGTTAAGTTATCGTTCTTACAGCCAATCATCTATAACTAATCGAGTGAGTCATATGAAGTAGTTCCCCTTTTCATTTCGTTTGTCGTACAAGCTCCGTTGAAAGGTGACAACTGGCAACTTTCCAGGATGAAATAATCGACGTCCTCGACTATTGTATAAATATTATAGGATTACGAAAGATGTATAACACTTTTGGAACGAATGTCCCAAAAGTAAATTTAGAAATGACCCGAGATGAAGTCATTTCTACTTAGTAAAGTGGATGTAGTACTCGTCTGATGAGTAGATGACGCCGCACTCTAACTTCAATTAGGCCAGAGAGAGAGAGGAAAAAAAATGACGCAACGGACAAAAATATCCTTTATATTCATCGGGAAGTGTTAGAATAATAAATTACCGTATTGCAGAACCACATCTTTATACATAAATTATGTTATACTAAAGACTTATTTCGACCCTTTTAAGGCGGACAACAACACCAGAATAAAATCTGTGGAGGTTTAAATTAATAGAAACTACGTTCACGAGAGCAGATATGCCAGAAAAACAAAATATTACTTACGGTATTTATTTGTCTAGAACTCCTAAAAAAAGAATCGGGAGATGTATAAATAGTACGTTTCCCAGATTGTACCTCTGTGTATTTAAATTACATAACTCCGTCTGGTTGAAACGAAAACAATAATATTCCTCCTAAGAGTGACATAATTATTAGAAAGTTTGTTTTCTGTGTAAATATGGGTCATTTGTAGTTTTTATTCGTCCGAAAACCGTTTAATCCTCTATTAGGTTTGTTATCTGTTCGGATTTAAGATCAAGTATGGCAGACAAACTGCGAAGTTTTTATCATCAGCCGACGGATAAACTCAAAAAAAAAGAGAGAGAGAGAGAGAGAAATTCTTCGTTATAAGAATGAGTCAGACAGGCGAAAGAAACGTTCCTATTTTTTCCCCTTTTTTAATCTATTTTATGCAGATAAAAACGAGTTCATTGGCCAGATGACTTCAGGTATATTTAGTAAGTACTGTAGTGTAATAAGATAAAATCGGCATCAAGGCAGTAAGATTTCGTTCTCTCTCTCATCCTGTTCATTAATTCTCCGTACAGCGGATGTTAGTTAATAGGAAATAGGCTAACTCGTAAGTCTAGTGTTTAATTTATAAAGATAATTTATCTTTAAAAAAAAAAAAAAAAGGAAGACTTACCCGCGTATCTCGGTGACTGACTGACACACACGCTCGGTTTTGCTTGTGGTTAGCTGTTAAGCGCCTACTCTTAGAAAAGATGTGCGGAAGTGGGATTGGACCACTTTTATACTCGTCGGGGAACGTGGTATACTGGCAAGGACGCCTGAACGGGATTGATTGTTTACATTGAGGAGTACTGGTATCGGCGCTTGATAGGTTGAGATATATCTTCGATTACGTCAATAAATATCGACTCATTCGCTTCTATGCGTCGGTGATACACAAAATAATTGACGGAAAAGACGGCAAAAAAAAAAAAAACTTGTCTGAATGATTTCAGAGGAAAGTATATAATGTATATATTTACTCTCGTTTCTCGAAAGTGTGTTAGTAGGACTGTCTTTCGACCTGAAACCTCCGTGATCGATTGCTATCTGTTCGAGTCGAAAATAATCTTCGAGTTTAATGACCTTGGCAGTGAAACGGCATACCGAAGGAATTCCTATATTTTTTAAATGTAATAACTTGTTCGATAACGGACATTTTAGCGCTTACCAAGTTTCGTTTACCTTGAAAATTAATTTACAGACTGGTTTTTGTCTTTTTTTTCTTCTAATTATTGCCCCGCGCCTATGTCGTCATGCACAAATAATTTGAAGTAAGTGATCTAATAAAGGCCCTTAACTTCTCGTCACGATCGCTCTCCCCCCAGTTAAAATAACTTCCTGATCGTTTTTATTATTTGCAACAAATTGTAGCTGTTAGTTTAGCGGACGATAATATGTCCCAATTTGTGATACAATTGACGATTCAAGGCTCGTTCATACTTTTAAATTAGTTAACGTTTCGTAAAAAGGCAAGTTTGGCTTTGGTCCAGTTTAGCTTGTCAAAATAATTTGCACCAGTTTTATATAATATTTGTAGGCGATAAGAGTGAAAAATTTCCCACGTACTGTACTTTTATAAATCTGACGTCATTGCTAAGGATAATAAAGCTGTTTAAAAATCCTTGTATCGTTGTGTAATCCTTTATATGGAACAACGTCTACACTTGATGTCTAAATTATGCATTTTGATGTTTAAACACTCTTCGTGAATTATCTAAAGCCCGAGTGAACAAAAAAAAAACGAAAAATGTTCAGATATTTTAGAACTTTTAAAAAGAACCGATAAAACTTTCTATGAATATTTTATATTCCTTTCAGAGTCTATAATCTTTGTAGGAGGACTTTGTACACCTTCGTAAATCTTCGATTTTTTTTATTAATTTATAATTAAATCGGGTTATAATTAAAACAATCGATTTTTAAACTTGTATAATAATACAGTAATCGATTTTATATTTATAAAAATCGTGTCGTAGATACTTAAATTTATTCTTAAAATCGATTATTTATAGTTATTATTTTCAAGAAAGTCTTTAGATTTCGATGAAAAAAAAAAAAAAACTATAAAAATAATTGCAACAAAATTCAAACATCCTATTATTGCTTTCTGCCAATTCGGATATTTGTGGACTAAAAAAGAAAAAAATATATATATATAAATTGCGTTATTAAAATAATAATAAAATTTATCTAACAATATTTAATTAGCGTAACTATTTAAATAAGTTTCTTATCGGAATTAGCCCATCTAAAAAACATTTCTCATGTCGTATCGACGATAACACGCTAATTATATTTACACTGTTGCCACATTCATTAGTCTATTTTTCCTTTTATACCGCGACGGAGCGATAAATCATGATACTTATGTCGAGATAATTCGTGATCACGTTCGTATTCGACATTTATTTTCCGAAAAACTTCTACATTAAATCTGAAATCTGTTATTTAAGCAAGGAAAAAAAAAGGGACGATGGATATTTGCTAAAATGATGAAACGATACGGAACTCCATAATTATTGAGAAATCTGTTTTCGTTTCTTTTCAGAAACGAAAACAAAATTTTTCCTAGCATTGCGTGTTTAATTGTGCAAAAAAAAAAAAAAATTAATGTTAGGATGATATATTTTAAAAATCCATGGCTGTTTTCTCTCCCTTTCGCTAAAAACGGAATAACCTTTGCTTTTGCTCCTTTTATCGTTAAAGACAACAAAGTTGAAGGTTGTCTAAATTAAAAAAAAAATAATTCAAGAGAAAATAAAAAGGGGGCGATGGATATTTGCTAAAATGATGAAACGATACGGAACTCCATAATTATTGAGAAATCTGTTTTCGTTTCTTTTCAGAAACGAAAACAAAATTTTTCCTAGCATTGCGTGTTTAATTGTGCAAAAAAAAAAAAAAAATTAATGTTAGGATGATATATTTTAAAAATCCATGGCTGTTTTCTCTCCCTTTCGCTAAAAACGGAATAACCTTTGCTTTTGCTCCTTTTATCGTTAAAGACAACAAAGTTGAAGGTTGTCTAAATTAAAAAAAAAATAATTCAAGGTTGCGAACTTTTCATTTAACAAACAGATAAACGCAGTATCCAAATAATATAATTAATTGTCATGTTATTAGATTACATAAACATTAAAATTACGTAACATTAATGTTTCTATTAATATTAAAAAATTTTCAAATTTAGAGTGAGAGATCCTTGGGCAGAATACCAAAAATTATCATTATTTCTTTACTTATTTAATACTAACCATTCCTAGTTTCGAATATGTTGCATAATAAGAAATTAAAAGTCATTTTTGAAATATTAATATTTTAAATCTTCTTTTAAAACATTCACATAAAATAATAGAAATCGTAATGATTTTATCGAAGCCATATTGATTTTTGTAACTGACGCCAGATGGCAGCACATTTATACAAATAAAAATTAAACGTCTGCTGATAAAAATTTAAAAAAAAAATTAAAAATGGTAAATAACTTCGTAATTTTTTAATATTAAAAAAATTATATCGAATTATATTTAATAGGTCTATACTTAAAATATTCCTTTTTAAAAATTTCTGAAGAGTTAAACGTTCCGGAAGTAGTCATGCTACATTTGAGCTATAACTACATAGTCATTAGTCTACTTTCCTTTAAAATCATTTTCTACGGTAAATATTTTTGGCAACAAAACATATCATCCAAAACCGTAATATTTGTCTAGTTAATAATTTAATCAGAAATCGACATTTTTTTTGAATTGTTTCTGCTAAAAACCAGTCGAGCAGAGAATGGCAACTCAACCAAAAGAACAAACATGAATTCGTTCGTACGATAAAAATAATAATAATAATAATAATAAATTTTTATCAGAAATAAAATAATATTTTAAACATTTAAAAATTATACTGTCAGATTATATGTCAGTTCACATAGCTGGCGAATCAACAATTTGTAAAACAATAACTTAACAAAGGTCGGATGTTGATGGCATGTTTACGTGACACTGATATATAGGTTAGAGAAAGTAGAGAAATGTATACAAAATAAAACATGGGCGACGATATATTTAAATGAAACAGTAACGAATACGTGAGCTAAGCCGATTTAATTCCAGGGCAACAAAATTACCGAATTTAAAACTTTTTTTACTAGAACTGTTTGTAATAATTACCAATTGCGCACTGCTCGGAAATAATTTTCTGAATAATTAATAAGCATTTCTAAAAGCGAAACTCATTTTCGAAACTTTCTCAGAAACGTTCGAAAAGCCTGACTGTTGACGTCACAATATAAGAACTACACTGAACTATACAAGTAATTATACTTGAGTCAGGAGAACGACCTCAACCCTTTCTTGTCTTAAGAAGATATTTGTAGCTGTTGCTAACGACAACGTTTTCACTGGCAAATTGACAGAAATAAAGTCAGCAGCAGCTGACAAGATGTTTCTAAAACAACGAATCTAGGACTCGACAACTTCGAAGTTATCTTGGTGAAACAAACTTCGCAGTAAAGAGAATGAATCAAATCTAACAAACGGAGATTGATATAAATAGATTAAGAGAGAACCAACAACTATTTAGGAGTTTTATAAATCCCCAGATTTTTATTTTCTGGCAAGGTATCGACGTCAGACATTTGGCGCCCAAAATATCGATTTTACCAATCGATATTTAACTTCTGAGCAGAGAGAAATATTTCCGAATAAAAACTAAAAATCTCTTTAACTATTATTTGGCTCGGAAAATTAACCTAGTAACATAGTTTTCGATCTCATAAAAGATTATATTTCATTATTTGGATTCTTGAAAATATATATATCTTTTTATATATACCGGTATATAAAGTAATCAGATTATTCATTTTACAGTAGATTAGTCGATGTTAGTAGCTATTCTACGTATAAAATGATAACTCACGGGTTTTTATCTGGAAATGGTATATCCTCTTGCCTTTCGATCACCATTGTTTGCACCATCGAATTACCAAACGAAACTCTGTGGAGAAAAACAAAGCTACTTTTGTATAATTGTGTCTGTCTACTCTACTTAACAAAAAAAAAATACATCTATTTGTTTTTTTCGTGATTTTAATAACAATTTGTATGTGTATTTGAAAATGTTTATAAGTGTTGTTTTTGGCTCCTAATAATTTAAAGCGTGCGAACGACAATTCTAATTTTAAACTTGTAAGAAATCTGAAATAAGGCCAAACAACTTCAGAAAAGTATTTATAGTGACTTGTAATTGGTTGGCAAATCGAGAACATCCATCTTCAAAGCTAAAATTTTATTCCCTTTCTAGTTATATTTTTCATAAAAGCTTTTAATTGAGATAATTTTTTAAAAATCCTACTTTTATAGTTTTTGACGATTTCGATAATATATCGAAAACCGAAATTTTTTTATTTTATTAATTTTTGACATTTTCCCTCGTCTGAATTAATTACGTCTGTCGTTAATATTAAAATATTCAAAAATATTATAAGAGAATTTATAATGTAAAAAAAGTATTACATGACTGAATTCTCCTGTAAATTACGCTGCTTATTTAATCCTAGAAGACATGCGAGAAAGCCACCCAAAACTAAGTTGTCATTATTTTTTATATATGGCACATAGCATTCGTATAGATATTATTATGTGTGTTTTTTTTTTTTTTTAATTTTATTTATATTTTTATATAATAAAGAAATTTTGTTGGTGTTTGTTTTTTTTTTTTAATCTAATAACAAAGCTAGCATAAAATTATATTATAAAAGATATAATTTAAAAATATAACTCAAATATAAATTATATTAACAATTATGTTTTACTTAAAAATTTCATTAATAAAATAATAATAACCTAATAATTCGAAGTTTTTATGAAGCCACCACTACCCATTCTATTTTTCGAATGTTTACTGCTGCAGTAGATACTTCTATCGATCCGTTTGACCTTTAAATAATTGTATGCATACGATTGTTGTAATGTGATTTATCGTACAATTATTATTAGCCGAAGTACCGGAAGAATATCTTCGAATTATTATTATTATTATTTTTTTTTTAATAATTTCTTCGATACTTTTAACAAAAAAATAAATAAATAAATAAATTCTTGGCTATTATCCAGAATCTGAATGCAAAATACTATTCAGTTATATCCTCCATTCATGTCACAGAGGATATATTAACAAAAATAAGAATGGATTTCTCCATTTCAAATTGTTTAACTTATATTGTTCTTTTTTACAGTTTATTCAAGAGCGGGTAACAGAACATAAAACAGGTACAATGGATGAACAACGAATCGTCCTTGACTTATACCTGTAAGTGTTCAACTGGTGCAAGTATTTCAGATTCCTGCTATAAACTTTCCCGGAAGTGCTGCTTGATAACAAACAAACCGACTCAAAACATTCATTTTTTTTTGCATACACTGTCCTATTTGCTTCCTGCAGTCACTATATATAGTTTTTAGCTATTTAAATTTTATGAATTTCTTCGTTTTATTTTTACTGTTATTGTATTGTAATTAAATCTGGATAAATTAAAGTCCATTCGAATAAGTTTCGAGTACAGTATTATGCATTTTTACACGTTTCTTTACGATACATTTTATAAATAACGCAGAAATTATTTACAGTATTTTAAGAAAATTCGGTCGTTAAAAAAAAATAATAATAATAATTCGTAAGCGTTTACTACTATAATACATTTTTAGATATTTATTCGAATTAATATATTTATTCAATTGTATTAATTGTTGATTATCCACGTGATTGCTGCATGGTGACGTCAGACTGCAGTCTAGTCTGCTGTCATTTTGGATCGATATCACGTGTTCATCACCGAGAAGCCGAATTTAAATAAAAATCAATGTAGGCCGATATCGAATTTATGCCGCTTATTTTAAATTTATGGATAATTTTTTAAATAATAATAAAACGTTATTTAAGAAACTCCAAAAAAAAAAAAAAAAAAACATTCCTGTTGCCATGTTAACGAGAATAAACAGTAGTACCGTTACCATCAGATACGATTATTTCTAATTTACTTTTTTATCGAGTTTAAAACTGTCTTTAATTTCTAATTTTATTTTCGTCTAAAATCGTCGTGATAATAAAAAATTAACGACTTGATTGAAAAGTAAGTGAATAATTTACCTTTTATAAATGGCGGGCCTGCCATTTTTCACTATGGTTCCGTTTAATAAGCATACTTTGCTCTCATCATCGTTTTTGGAATCGTCTTTGATTTCTTCGTCATCTCCTCCATCCTTACTTTCATCGTCGACACTGATCATGATGGTTTCGGGATCGGAAGGAACGCCAGTCGGTGTCTTCTTACCGTCCTCTCCATCTACAACGTAAGGTGTCATAGGCGTGGGACTCATGCTTCCAGCAGGCTGGATGTGACCGCTTTCTTACGCTCCGAACATCCCTGTAAAGAGTGTGCTGCGAACTGACCTACTGAGTGAGTTTCAGTTTAGTTCCATTGGGCGAGTCGACTGGACTGAATCGAGGGGAGTTCCATCGTCCAGATGAATGACTGCGCTCGACTCGCCATCTTCTTACGGATGGTTCCCTGCGGTTTTCTAATTATTCTCCTACCGATTCGATTATTAAAAGCCGGAAAGAATTTAATTTTGCAATTTACGATTATTTTTAGTCTTTTTCTTTTTGATATTTTTAAAACGTCGTATTATCGCACGTCCTGACTCCGAAACTATCTTAAGTAATAAATGATGATACAGAAATCAATAAAAATTTTTACTTTTGAACGAATTACTAAAATTAAAGAGGAAATGAGAGTACTTTCCCAACCAACCAGTTATTGTACAAAAGTGAATGGCCTGAATCCACCTGCTTGGGTTAGTAACCAGCGGATGAAAAGCTGTGACTAGAAAGCACGATTAACGGGAGAGAACCAGTTCGAAAAGTAAAAAAATAATAATAAAAAATTATACTCAACAGAATGATACTGTACATATATCGTGCGTATTTATTTAGATCGTTTTTTGTTTTACTGTTTGATGACCCAACCAAGAAATGGGTAAGGGAGTTGCTCTAGCGAAGTTAAATTACCTTATCTGTAGTAATTAAACCAGAATATTTCTTCTTTTTTGCTACGTTGTTCTTATTCATAACTGTATAGGTATCAATTAATAAATGATACAAGATTATTGACTTATTATTTTTATTTTAAATGAATAATTTCCTAGTTAATGAACTGTCGAAATTTATAGGTTAAAAATAAATCTATATACTATATTTAAAGATTCGTTATACTGTTAAACCATATCGAAGACGGAAATAAACGTGAAAATGCACTTTTAATTAATTTTTGAAGTACTGGTTATATAAATCATAAATTTCTCTCGTATCTAGAGTGGTTAAAAGCTTACCAAGACATTGTCTACAGAAAAACACTGCAAAAAAAAAAAGCTTAAAAAGGGAAAATACCCGGGAGATAACTTGTTAATATCTAACAAGGTTATCTTTAACTGTGAATTTTATAATCATTAAACTTTTATGAAAAGTTGTTATTAGCTCACAGATGGTTTATTTAAAACATTTAAAATCAATAAAACATGAAAAACTATCAATATATTGAACATACTTATCTTTAAACGATAGATTTGACCAAAGACATCTCAATGCTATAAATCCTGTTTCCAGTTTAACTTTTTTTTATCATACAATAACTTTTAGATATAACAACTATTGTTTGATGATAAGATTATCTTTTTTTTTTTATAAAAAAATCTATATTTTAAACTTAAAAATTGTTTTTAAATATAATTTTATTCCTAATTAAAATTTATAGTTTGTAGCTATTATCCAAATTCTTGTAAGAAATTAACAAAAAAAAAATTTGAAGATAAAACATAAAGTTAAAAACACCATTTTTAATAATACAAAAAAAGCACAATAAAGGCCTATTATTATAATAATAATGTTTCTGTTCGGTATAATTATCTATTGTATCCTACAGTGAATCCTCTAAAAATTACTACTGTGTTTAAGTAATAAATATAACAGGATAAGTTATTAGAGTTCATCCGCCTTTATAAAGATAAAAAAAATTGCAAAATGCTTTCAACGTTTATTAATTTACATGAAAAAATTGTTTACCTGGACAACAATCAACAAATTTTAATACATAAATATTTCTATGTACTGTATATTTGAAAAATTAAACTATCTCTTTATATCTAATTTCAATCATGTAAATGAACGAATTGAATACATAAGTAATTTAAAAAGTAAAACATAAAAATATCTAAAACAAATAAAAATAAATATTTACATGATTAATCAAATTTGAGAAAAGTCAAATACAATTCATAACTATTAATCTTGAAAATGTTATTTGACTCTATAAAAATTTGATAATTCCATCCTTTTTTCGGTTTTCAATGCATTTTAGATTGAAATCTATGTCATTTTAAAACTATTCAAATGAGATAATAAATAATTCATTAAATTTTAAACACGCATTATCTTAAAGAATTGAATTTGTTGACAGATGTTCTAGTCAAATAATTTATTAATGTTGCTACTGAAATTACTGAATTTAAAATTTTACATACCGTATATATATATATATAAAGGCGATCATTTAAGACATTAAAGTGGCAAAATAAATTGTTTGAGTCGTTTAAATATGATTATTTCTCATAGATCGTAAACATTAAAATAAAAATTAAGCCTGAGGAAATGCAGAATTTTTTTTTAATTATAGATAATTTTAATATTATATACATGTAATTATATAATTAAATAGACAATTGTAAGTGTCGCGCATTACATAATGCTGTACATACTTTTGCGTGAAATTTAAATACAGTGGATTCCGCTTAATTGGGACTCGTCGGGCCAAGCCATTTTGTCCCAATTAAACGAATCAATAATAAAATATGTAATTCGTAAGCACTGGGCCGCTGATATTCACGCATATAGAAATCCATTGATCTAATGCTTCTTCGACTTCTGAATCCTTTCTGATTTTTCTTATGGACAGTTCCTGGAATTTCTTTCTGTTATGCCCACTTCTTGCACAGTTGCTTTGATCTTCTGGAATTTCTTTCTGTAATGCCCACTCCTCACACAGTTGATTTTCTTGTTAGAATTTCTTTCTGTAATGCCCACTTCTCACGTAGTTGATTTTCTTGTGACTTCTGGATCCTTTCCATCACGCTTTCTTTTGGATGTTCCCGGAATAGATCCTTTCCATCACGTTTTCTTTTGGATGTTCCTGGAATTTCTTTCTCTTTTCCATCACGCTTTCTTTTGGATGTTCCCAGAATTTCTTTCTGTAATTCATCACACTTTCTTTTGAATGTTCCTGGAATTTTTTTCTGTAATGCCCATCCTCACGCAGTTGATTTTATTGTTGTAGGAGACGCGCTATGGTAGATTTTGCTTTCTTTTCGATGTTTCTGGAATTTCTTTCTGTAATGCCCACTCCTTGCTAATTATAGAAAATCATTGATCTAATGCTTCTTCGACTTCTGGATCCTTTCCATCACGGCTTTCTTATGGACAGTTCCTGGAATTTCTTTCTGTTATGCCCACTTCTTGCACAGTTGCTTTGATCTTCTGGAATTTCTTTCTGTAATGCCCACTCCTCACACAGTTGATTTTCTTGTTAGAATTTCTTTCTGTAATGCCCACTTCTCACGTAGTTGATTTTCTTGTGACTTCTGGATCCTTTCCATCACGCTTTCTTTTGGATGTTCCCGGAATTCTAGATCCTTTCCATCACGTTTTCTTTTGGATGTTCCTGGAATTTCTTTCTCTTTTCCATCACGCTTTCTTTTGGATGTTCCCAGAATTTCTTTCTGTAATTCATCACACTTTCTTTTGAATGTTCCTGGAATTTTTTTCTGTAATGCCCTTCCTCACCCAGTTGATTTTCTTTTTGTAGGAGATACGTCTATGGTAGATATTGGTTTATTTCAGCGAGTCTACGATAGCTTGTATTAAATGGTAGCTTTTAATTTTATTCAGCTAAGCAATTTTACTTGAATGTAAAATCCTTTCTTGACATCTTGGCAAAGATTAGTGTATGCATGTGTAGCCATACTTTCGAAAAATCCCTAAAATATATCAAAAATTGAAAATTCTTTTTCTGCTACTGTCCCAATTAAGCGTTTAAATTTTGTATTAGTTCTTTGAGATTTGTCCCAATTACGCGGAATCCACTGTATATGATAATGATAATAATAATTATTATTATTATTTAAATTCAGTAAAATACTTTAATGTGATGAAAATATTTTGAAAAACTTATTATTTTTGTATTGTATAATATTATTATTATTTTTAATAAATTAATTCGTTTCTAGCATTTCACTTTTGGTCAAAATTTGGCCTGTGTCATAATTAAGAAAATAAAATCTTTTCAGATATAATAATTACTGTATATGAAAAAAAAATTCTGTATTTTAAAATTATAATTAAAAATATATGCAATTGTACAACTGCCACTTTCCGTACATGTTTTTCTATTTTGGAATAATTATAACACGAGAAACATATTCCAAAATCATTGCCTAGAACGATTTGATAGAATTTTATTAAATGTCATAAATTCTATCGAATAGTTACATAGTTGTTAGAAGTTTGAATGTCTGCCATTTTTAAATGAATGAAATTCAGGGCCGGAATAATATTCTTTGGGTTCTAGACACGTGTCTATTGTACCTAGTTTATAATCTGGCCTTGATGAAACTCGTGGTTAATTAATTTATCTTAGTTGAAATTGAACTTTGATAATTTGACACCCTTACTGAATTTTATAAAAAACAAATCAAATAGTTTAAAAGTTATTAGGAGAAACTTCCGTAGTCTGAACACACGCCATTTTTAAATAGCTGAAGATTAAGCGTATTTTGATGTACTGACGCGATCAGCTTCAACAACTTGAACTAATAGGTCAAGTTGTTAAAGTTCAATTATTGTAGTTCATAGCATGTTAAGAGAATATCGCAAAAGTTTTGAATTGTTCGATAATTTTTAAGTGCTTTCAGCTAGAGGGATAAATGATCGGCATCGAGATTACTTTTAATGATAGAACATTTAATGTAGAATTTCGTGTGTCTGCTAATTAATTTAATAGTTATTAATAGCAGAGACTGACAACTCTGTGATCTTATAAGACCTAATTTGTCAGCTGGATGGGCGCGTAATAAAGTACTGACTTATTATCTGAAAGATATGAAGTCAATTCTCGATTCCTACATCTCCAAAAGTTTTTTCAAAATCGAGTGGATTGGCCGCATAAAAACGCTTCAGTTTCTCATTCTAGAGGACCTGGGTTCATTTCTCGGGTCACATCCCTTGGAAATAATTATTCGTGGGGTCCGGGTCCGCCCCATTGATTCCGTTCTCTAAAATCCCTCCGCAGGGATGAGCAGCCTGTGGTAGTGTTATTATAGCCCTGCGACTTATTCACACTGATTGGAAAGTGGCGTCCTCTGTTGACGAAGAAAGTATTTTTCAGGAGGATTCCAGATCATCGGGTAATGAATGAGGTCAACGAGCTCGTTGACTCCATTCATTACTGATGGCCAACCTCTTCACGGGTATGAGTGGCTAGTGATGAACACTAGAATGCCCCCACCATTTGGTAATTTCTAGTTGAAAAACAGCCTAAAACAAAGAAGTTTCATTTTCCTTTGGAAAGTTCGCTAAAAATTAGCAAGATAAAGTAGAATTTTTAATACAATTTATAAGTTTTTTAGCAATACTTTCCAATTATTGTCCAATTGCTAAATATCATACTTCGAGCCCAACGAAGTATTGCCCACATCTATGCTTGGCTCTTTTTTGTTTTTACGCCGCTTTCGACTAGAAGAATACTAAATAGCAGGGCATCCCAATGCCTGTCAAGTCTGCGTATCCTTGGTAGGATCAGCAGTCAAATGAATGTTAAGTTTCGGTGATATATGCGTCGACTACTACTGAAACTTTATGATATATAGAACACAGGAATTAAATTGGGATCCTTCAGAGTGGAAACACAAGAAACTTCCAGCGCAGTTGAAACTGAAGTGTTTCCACGTAGCCAATTTTTTCTTGAGGGGTCCGGGCCCGGTCCGTTGAAACCCATCCTTCAATCATCCAGTTGACCCCATCATGGGTATTGGCCAGCCTGTGATGGGCTCTATTAGTGGCCGCCACCAGATACTGAATATCCCATGAAGATATGGCGGCTTAATTAAATTAATCATGTAACCAATACAGCCGGCTACTTATCACCCCATCATGGGTGTTGGCCAGCCTGTGATGGGCTCTATTAGTTGCCGCCACCAGATACAGAATATTCCATGAAGATATGGCGGCTTAATTAAATTAATCATGTAACCAATACAGCCGGCTACTTAGAAGTGATTACTATAATTGGTTCGTCTTATTATTTTATCTTCATTTTAAATAATTTGCTATAATTTACTTGATTCATATCTAATTATCTCAGTACTTAGCTTATTTTTTACATAGTTGTTTTTATAACAGATTATTATTTTAAATGAAAATGATTTATCTAAGAAACATCATCAAATAAGACAACATACTTATATATATCCTTATTATACTTATTATTTTTGGATCACTTATGTCAAAATTTTCAGAGAACATTCAATATCACAAGACGCGTGTATATTCCAAATTTTTTTTGGAATCAGTTGAACGATGCGACTATATCGGTATTTTTTTTGTCAACAGATGTTACAAGCTGCCCACTGTAGCGGTATTGTTGGCCGGATTGGCCGCGTGAAAACGCTTTGGATTTCCATTCTAGAGGACTCGGGTTCGATTCTTGGGTCCCACTCCTTGGAAATTGCTGTCTTTCATGGGATCTACACCTGGCCCATCGATCTCCATCCTCTACAATCGGTTAATTCCTCTGAGGAGTGGGCAGTCTGTAGCAGAATTGTTATAGCTTCGTCACTTATAAATCATCACCGATTGAAGAATGGCATTATCTATTAACAAAAAAAAAAACAGATTCCATGAATTACTGAAATTAAAAGGAAAAAAAACACACTCTTTTACCATTTTTGATTTTTCAAATTGGTCTAAATCTGTTCTCTCAAATTTTGCATGTTGTTTCCTGCTAATTATTTTTCTAGAATGAAATTATCAAATCAACAATAATTAACTTGGAATCAAAACTATGCTATACTTGTAATTAGTCGTAATGATTATTGTAATAGGGCAATTATTATGGCTTTGAAATTATTTTTGTGTTTTTGATATGATCATGCACTTATTCGTGTTTCTGAACAATAAATGTCTTTCTAATAGCCAACATAATTATATTCATTTAACTCTTAACATAGAACTATCCTTGTTTTTTAATAAAAAATTATGTGGCACGTCTCAAATTTCGTCCAGGCTGTATCACACTGGACGAAATATCAGCAACTAAACCAAAAATCGTGGATAGTTGATAGTAGCCTAGTAATCGATTTTTAATGTCTGATAGCATTTCTTGGGTTGGGACTACTACAATCAACAACCAACAATTTGTTGAACATGGGATCTAAAAAGTTGGCGCAACTTTCTTCTAGAGCCAATCAAATTCGTCCTATAATCACGAGTCAGGCTTGTTACGTGTTAATGTTGCATTCAAATTGAAAATGGCTGCAGACACGTTCGTGTAGACTTTAGACTTAGAACATCAATTAATTGAATTTGTGAGAGATAAAACGTATTTGTGGAAGTACGCCTGGTACGCTTTGGTACCAGGAGATCAGCAATGTACGAAAAAAATCTATATTTTCCTTTTTTTTATTTCTATTTTTAGATATAGTGTGTAAGGAAGTTGATGAAATCAAAATTGTAGCAACAAGTTTTAATCTGTTGTTTCGACTGCGAGACGCCATATTGGAATATCTCAACTCAACAAAAAAGTTGAGATAACAGATCGGAAGCGTGTGATAAGAAAGTTTCTTGAAATAGACAATTTTTTTTATCGTGGTTGGTTGTTGTTGGTTGAATTTGTGTAGTGTGATACGGTCTTTAGCCGCTAAGGCCAATTTTTGCCATATAATTTTTGACAATTTCACTACAACTAATGCGCCATAATAATATGATATGGAACCTTGTAGCTTGGCTTGAAACTAATGAACTGTTACTAATTTTGATTGCACTTAAAATTAAATGCTGTCATAGCTTTTCACCAAACAGTTCCATCAAAATTATTACTATTTATCTATATGTTACCATGAAAGTCTGAAGATTGTGAATGTCGACATATACTGGTATTTGTCGATATTCATCAATTCTGCTTATGTAAGTCCGAACATATGAAAACCGTATATGTTTTCATATGTTCTTCAGTCATTTACCAGTAATTGTCGACATTCTTAACATACCCGTTGTGAAGATTGAAATTATCGATATTTTAAATTATGTTTATTGTAACCGTTTTACACGTAACGTCACTCTTGAGAATCAGTTAAAAAGCTATCATTTGAGTATTGGATCTGCGAAAATGGCTTGTGAGGCAGATAATGTGTTAAATCGTGAGCTTTTTAATATAAAGTTGAGTGATTTGTAGGAAGACAAGTGAAAAAGATCTATCTGAATGAAAAAAAAGATATTTAGAAATCATCAGTAAAGTAATAACCTCAAAGGAAAAAGTTAGAGTAAAAACTGCGCAGATTTTTGATATTTTTCAAGTTGCAGAGTAAAAAAATTCATCGTACCTCCGAAATCAAGTAAGATAAACATTCAATATTTTGTTAGTAGCAAGGAATTGTATAATATTTTTCATGAAATTCATATCAGAACCGCGCATGATAGAATAACTCGCATGCTTAAGGAAATTCGACATAAAAATAAAACCATAACTCACGAAATTGTCTTGTGCTACATCAGTTTGTGCAAACATTATCAAGCAAAACAAAATATTCCAAAAAAGGGACTTGTTATAAAACCGATTTTTTCAGCAGATTTCAATTCCAGATGCCAAGTTGATTTTATAGATATGCAATTTAATCCAGATGATGCCTTTAAATATACAGGGTGATTCAAAAAAATGCATACACACTTTGAACTGTCATAGAAAATTTATTTTCCTACTTACAAGTTAAATTTCTGAGAAAAGAAAGACTACAGTCCAATTGGAAAAATAAGTGTACTTTCTGGTCAAACTGAATGTTCCAAATGGTTAAAGTAAATGTTTAAAATGGTGGTCTTCAGCATCGATACATTTCTGAGTACGAGTCACAACTGATTCCGTACTTCGCACCAAAGTATCCAATGGGATTTCTGCCCACACTACTTAAATCTCATCCCAAAGTGTTCCCAGGTTACGTGATTTACAACGGTAAACCTCATCTTTTAACAAGTTTCCTCCACGCTCTCCAGACTTTACGTTGCTCGATTTTTTCTTATGGGGCACATTAAAAGATGATGTGTACCGTTGTAAACCACGTAACTTGGACATACTTTGGGATGAGATTCAAGTGCTGTGTGCAGAAATCCCATTGGACATTTTGGTGCGAAATACAGAATCAGTCGTGACTCATACTCAGAAATGTATCAATGCTGAAGACCACTATTTTGAACATTTATTTTAATCATTTGGAATATTCAGTTTGACCAGAAAGTACATTTATTTTCCCAATTGAACTATAGTTTTTCCTTTCCTAGAAATTTAACTTTATAGGTAGGAAAATAAATTTTCTATGACAGTTCAAAGTGTGTATACATTGTTTTTGAATCACCCTGTATAACGGTATATCAGCAATACGGGTTTGGTTATTATTTCTTCCTGTTGTGTGATATGCAAAATATTTTACGTAATTAAAAACATAATAATAAAGTTTGATAATTCCTTGAATGAATAGCGTTAGAAAAAAAAACTGAGAAGGATGAAATTAAGATAAATGGAATTCTGAATTCGAATATAACAATCTTACAGTATTTTCAACTGACTCTAACGATTTATTTTGTATAACAAAGAGAACGAGAAACATGTAAATCTATTTGGGCATTTGTTATTGCGAAGATGGAATGTAGGATATTGAAATTCGTTTATCTGGCTGAATATTAAATTGTATATATTTTGTACATCATTTTATAAATATCATGAATCAGTGTTTTACAGCTTACCAACTATCTTAAGTGCTTATGAAAAAGAAAATTTTATTACTGAAGAATCTGAAATTTATAGCTCAGTATGTCTTCCCCTTTCCTCTATAATCCGGCTGATTTCTATGGATACAGTCAACATACGATAAGGACTGAACTGGCACCGATATTAGTGAATGATTGAAAAATGGGTAAGAAACACTAATCACGAACATAAAACACATTTTAGAATTCCCAGGAATTATTAGAAAATAATTTTCATTCCCATAAATTTTAATATATAATTTCTATAAAGTTATACCTCGACTTACGTCGATAATTCGTTCCAAGACTCGCGACTTAAGTCGAATAAACTTTTTAAAAATGACACAGACAGTCGGCCGGATTGGCCGCGTGGAAACGCTTCGGCTTTCCACTCTGGAGGACCCGGTTAAAGATGGGATCCCACAGGTCGGGCTCCAAACACATTCTAAAAATAAATCTGCAGACGTAAGATCCAGAAGTGAACCAGCTTTTCAAATGGTAAGACAAACCTTTACCAAGATCGGGCGAATTTGTCGCAAGAAAACGCTTCGAATCTTCGGATTTTCCACCCAGAAGATTCGGATTCGAATTCGGATCCCATTCCTTAGAAAATTTATATGAGTTTAGAGCTTGGTTATTGACCCTCATCATTTACAACCCGGTCGATCTTTTTCCGAATGTGGGTGCCTTTTGGCTAACCCTGAATTAGTGGTTTTACTGACTAATGATCAGAAAATGACTAAAAATATCTCAGAAAAGAAAAACACATTACTACCTAATCCATGGAGCGGTCAGCCAGACTATAGAATATGGGGATCGACGAACTGGACCAGTATCCTTATTATAAATTTTTCATCGGACAGATGGCCGCATGACAAACCGTTGTAATAAAATTTTAATCTGCATATTTAGATTTCGCCTTTCGTGCAATCAATGAATAAGATGAGAATTTTTATTTGAATAGCCTTATCACCAACAGAAAGATCTGAAATAAATTTCATTTTCTATCTGTTTAGAGATCATTGTTTTGCATTTATCTCCTTTTCAGACTAGCGTATTCTGTCAAAAAAGTTAACCACATCTCTTTAAACACAAAAAATAGACGTCATCTGTTGACCAAAAAAAGACCCAGACCCCTATAAACAACCCCGTAATGTTGCTAATAACATTTTTAAGATGTCGGCCGGATTAGCCGCGTGGAAACGCTTCGGCTTTCCACTCTGGAGAACCCGGGTTCGAGTCTCGGGTCCCACCCCTTGAAAATATTTATCATGGGGTCCGGGCCCGGTCCTCAATCCCTATCCTCTACAATCCGGCTGACTCCTCCACAGGTATAGGAAGCCGGTGGAAGAGGTTGTTTCACCTCGCCACTTAGTATTCTTCCAGAATGGAAAGTGGCGTCATCTGTTAACAAAAGAAAAACATTTTTAGGCTTTTAAATAATTTTATAAATTACTGTAATTTACATATTTTAACAGTCATTTTTATGTGCTTTTCATTGGTTTTAGATGATTTTTTTAATTTTTACGCGTTTTTAATATGTTTGCTACTGACGTAACCTAAAATTGCTTAAACTGACGTTTATGCTATGTCTCACAGGCGTAAAATACGATATCAATACGCTGACGTAAATGCATCGAGCACGTAGGTTCGCGTTTTAGGTCCGGCATCGCCTGAAGAATTTTTTCGGGGTTCTGAGCCCGGTCGGCTCCTCCACGGATGTGGGATCCCGTAGCAGTGGCGTATCCAGAGGGAGCGAGGAAGGCGGTCCGCCCCGGGCACCGAGCTGAATGGGGGCCAGTTGCGGCCGGATGGCCGAGTGGTAACGCTGTCGGCGTGCCACGCAGGAGGACCCGGGTCTCGCGTCGAGCACAAAATGTCGGGCGAACAGATATTCAAAAAGAATTTTATTTTTTATTTATTTTCACGCGAGTAATATGGAGGTTTTAGTAGAAACTTTTCCTCCAATAACGAGGTTGGTTCGAAAATGTGCGAGGAGGGCGTATGCATCGAGCACAAAATGTCGGGCGAACAGATATTCAAACAGAATTTTATTTTTTATTTATTTTCACGCGAGTAATATGGAGATTTTAGTAGAAACTTTTCCTCCAATAACGAGGTTGGTTCGAAAATGTGCGAGGAGGGCGTATCCGCCGGACGGTCCGTTGTCCGTATGGGGTCCCAACGCAGACCCTACTGACGGATTTGAGTACCGCCAGCAGTCCCGGTTCCGTATAGGGACCCTCGAGTGAGACCCCAGTGACGGACGCGACAACCACCGAATGGTAAGAGGTGACCCTTTTAGGAGTCTTTCCTATACTTACTATCATTATAATACATCAGACCTGGGCAAATTTTATTTGAAATAACAAATAACAAATAATTTTTCAAATAATTGAATATTGCCAAATAAAAGATAACGTTATTTGAAGATAATCTATCTTTCAAATAATTTATTTGAAATAATTTCCAAGATAAATTATTTGTCAAATAATTTATTTGCAAATAAAAAATTATTTAAATAAATACGTTATTTGAAATAAAAATTCAAATAATTTTCCAAATAAAATTTCAAATAATTGAGTATTTCGGCTTTTGCGCGTTTCGTCTTCGGGGGACGAGCTTTCACATAACCCCATAGGGAAGGGTAGTAGGTAGGTAGCTAAGTTTCAACTATCAGCTTATATCCCATATGGATGAATGATCGACGTACTCTTGTACAGCGCAAAAACTTGAACAAAACTCAACTTTGGTATAAAGTCTCATATCTAGCCATATAGCGGAAGAGATATCATCAACATCGATCATCGATGTATATATAAAAAGGATAGACTGTTCAATATTATAAAAACGATGCCATCCGTCACATTGTAGGACAAGTTTTCGCGATTCGATGATAAAGTAAATTGACTTTGTTTTGATGGCCAGACGTGTCCCATTTATCTTGATAAATGTGATGGCCAAATCCTAGTTAATAAAAGGTGTAGTACCCAATATGGAGTATTAAACCATCTTATTATTATAATTTTTTATAAATACACATTTTCGAATAAAGTGTGAAAATACTTTAAATTTCCATTTTTTTAACCTTTTAATGGTTCAATAAAGGAGAAAAATAAATTAAAAGGCCATCGAGGATGAATTGTTAAAAAAAAATATTACATGTATTTTATGCTAAAGAAAGTGTTGAGTTATGAAATAAATAACAAGGACAAATGAAGAGAGTGAATAAAATTTTATTTTTCGACAAAGATTATAATCAAACAGTAAGCAAGGGAATAATTACTCAATTAATACCAAATATAGTCAATAATTCTATAATTACTAAATTAACAGTATTTTAAATTCAATAGGGATAGGATAATTGGTTGTTATTTGTTATTAATTGTGTGAATTTCAAACTTTAATAAGGCTTTCTTTATATATTACTGAGAAGAATTGCCTTATTTCACAGATGTTCTCCCAGATGCTGCCTTATCCTGCATCAGCAATCTGTTTTGCATATGAATATAGTTCTGATTTCAGTTATTTTTCCGTTTTATTTGAGTTTTATGCAGATCAACAAAAGTGTTTCTTGGATAGAGCATAATGACTGAACCATTTATTAATAAAGAAATTAAGTATCTGAGAGATTGTTTAAATATATCATCCAAATAACTTTTTTCCATTCTTAATCATTGTTTAAAACCTTTGCCAAAAGGATTTCCGGTATTTAAAATATCACACAATTGATCCCAAATTCTAATAAATTAAACAGTTGCTTCATATCCTTGAAAATCAGGGTGTCTCATTATTAGTAAATAATGCAAAGCGTCAGCAACATTACAGCTAAGTGTTTCTGTAGCCAATTTTACAATTTGTTTCTTGTTCCAGAAATAAACATGAGCTCCTGACAGTTTGAAAACTTTAATTGTTCCTGCTCTTATAATCTATTTAATTTAACAATATATTCCCATTTAACATCACCTATTTCTGAAGTTATCATCCGATTATCTGCTAGTGTGTTTCTTGTCGATTTCAACATCTGACATCGATTTAAAAACACAGCAACATCTGTTCTAGTCATAGGATGTTTAAATAATGATTTTAATCAAGATATTGTAAACATAAATTCCCCCAATTGATTTAAAGTGTGGATATTTACAACTGTACCATCACAAGTGAGAAAAATCTATGGTAATTCCTACCTCATTCAACTTTTCCAAACACAGTTTTAAAATTTGTGCCTGGAAATTGGCTGATACCTTACTAATAAAAAAGTAAGCTATAGGGCATTTAAAATTACCGCTTAGTAATACTATCATAAATACTAAAGCTTTTCTAACTAATCCAAGGATCAGCATCAACTATATCTCCCAAATCAATATAGACCACATTTTTATCAACACTTGCGTTATAAAAAATTTGCTTTCTAATTGACATGGAATCAAATATAGCAATAATCTATTAAGAAATAATTTCAGGCCGATTATGAGGAAACCTATTTATGCTCAGACAAATTATATCGGATTGGTATATCTGTTCTAGTATTAAAGATTTAGATGGGCGTACTCATAGGTATAACCCTGGAAAAGTGAAGAATGAGGTGAGAAGGGTTGAGGATAGGGAGAGTACAGTATAAAGGTTCCTATCAAAGGAAGTGTGGTAGGTCACTAGTGGAAAAGAGAGGGAAAAAGGGCCAGCAGTCGTAGATCTTTTGATTTGACACAGAGAGAATGCTACACAGAGCGTCCGTTGAGAGAATCCAGGTGGTACGCACCAAGAAGAAAACAGGGAATGAAGAGGTTAATTAAAGGAGGCCTATAGAGCGTTCGTTTCCTGTAAAAACAGTTGGAGAGCTGTAAAAAATTTGGGGTTACTGATGAAATTGTCAAGAGGACAAGGAAGCCGATGTTTAAGGCACACCAATGAAGCTTGTCTATTTCATTATTGAATTTTGTGCAGTCAAAGAGGAAGTGGATTACTGTTTGTGGAGCGGCAATGTCACAATCGCAGTTTTCTTCTTGGCAAAGTTTGAAACGAAAAATGTATGATTTGAAGTTCCCGTGACGTGTTAGGAGTTGGGAGTTTATAGGAAGGTGTGAAAGCTGCGTTTTTCAAGTGGTCTTTTATAATAAGGATGAATTGGCGTGTCTTTTTTTTGTTAACAGATGACGCCACTTTCCATTCAGGGAGAATACTAAGTGGCAGGGCGAAACAACCCCTTCCACCGGCTGCCCACCCCTGCGTAGGGGTCAGCCGGATTGTGGAGGACGGGGATCGACGGGCAGGGCCCGGACCCCATGATAAATATTTTCAAGGGGTGGGACCCGAGACTCGAACCCGGGTCCTC
>AYEL01034166.1:0-21129 GCA_000484575.1 Olivierus martensii
TGGCTAGTCTCAGAATACGACATGAGCCACGCGGCCATCCGGCCGACATTAGGTTTTGGTTAAGCGGCCATATCGCATATGGCAAGGGTGGCCAAACTTCATGTCACTACGAGCCATATAGGAGAATCTTAAATTTGAGAACCGCAATCAGTTTTTACTGGAATTAATGAGAACCGTAATAGATTTTTCGGGTAATCTTAACAATGGTTTCGAAAACTTTATTATACAGGGTGTTTTCTAGCACCCGTACCACCCTTTTTTTTCGGAAACGCGATGAGATACGAAGTAGGGGAAAAAATTTTGATTACCAAAGTATACATGAAGAATCGAATGGGCATGATGAAAATTTTGTGGGCCCATCGGAAGTAGGGGCACAAGGGGTCAACTATGTATCGGAAGTAGGGGCACAAGGGGTCAACTATGAAATCTCCAATGGAAATACCAATGTCAATTTTGGCATAGTTGGATAGAACTGTGAAAAACAAACAACTTTTGAAAGTTTTTTAATATCACTTACAGATTGTGAGATATCACAAAACTGTGTACTGCCGATTGGGCTATTCAAGCAGTAAGAAGAATAAAAATCAGACAGATTACTAATCTGTGGCATGTACCGTCAATTTGGGCTATTCAAGCAGTAAGAATAATAAAAAATCAGACAGAGGGCATCAGTGTACATTGCCAAACATTGTTGAAGCAGCAAAGAGCAGTATTATGCAGATTTAAGGCGAATTCTGATACTCTGGAAGTAGCACTCAAACCGCAGGTGTGACAAGTCTTGCCATCACAGTTCAAGATCGGAAGAGGCATGGAGCCGTACTCAAGAACCTGTGCTTGTTTCAGCTCTATGAGCGCCATGGATGTACACAGATGCCCTCTGTCAGATTATTCCTTTTATTATTTCTTGAATAGCCCAATCGGCGGTAGATGAGGAGGCATCTTTGTTTTGTGATATCTCACAATCCGTAAGTGATATTAAAAATTTTTAAAACAAAAGTTTTGTTTTTCACAGTTCTATCCAATTATGCCAAAATCGGCATTGGTTTCCATTGGAGATTTCATAGTTGATCCCTTGTGACTCTCCGATGGCAGATTCCATTGGAGATTTCATAGTTGGCCCCTTGTGCCCCTACTTCCGATGGGCCCACAAAATTTTTATCATGCTTCGATTCTTCAGATATACTTTGATAATCAAATTTTTCCCCTACTTCCTAACTCATCGCGTTTCCAAGAAAAAAGGGTGGTACGGGTGCTAGAAAACACACTGTATATTTCACATGGCGGCTGGATGGTCGAGTGCTAACACGTTGGCATGCCACACAAGACGACCCGGGTTCGTATCGCGGGTCCGGTAGCTCCTGAAATGTTTTTTCGGGGTGCTGGGCCTGGTCCGACAATCTTCGTGCTTCAACATCCGGCCCCTCTCTATGGATGTGAGTGCAGCCCGTGGTTGGAACTGGCCCACCTCAGGAATCTCCTGATTGGAAAGGGACATAAAATATGCAAAAAAAAATTCATATGTATTTATTGCACCTCAGTAATCTCCTGATTGGAAAGGGACATAAAATATGCAAAAAAAAATTCATATGTATTTATTTCGTATAGATGCCTATTTATTGTAAAAAGTAATATGCAAATTACAAATATATATATTTTTAAAATAATATGAAGCAAATAATTAAACTATTGACTTTCATAATATGGAGCCACACTGAGGGTACCAAAGAGCCGCATGTAGCTCGCGAGTCGCAATTAGGCCACCGTGAGTATATGGGATATTCTATACCTGGCGGCAGCATCTTTTAGAGCTCACTATTTTATTATAGACCAATACCAATGGGGGTTCAACCGGAAGGTTGAAGGATGAGTTCAACGGGCCGGGCCAGGATCCTGTCCGAAAACTGGAGATGGAGGCCCTAAATTAAGCTCGGATCATCTAGTGTGATAAGCTGCTGTTTTACCACACAGCAATTTCCAAGTCTAGTGTCTCAGTGATATCGTATAATTTCTGGAAATTCTCATATTTTTAAAATCGATCTCGTACCTACTACTAAATAATGCTGACGGGGTAAAGTAAAATGTGGTAATCATAATCAAACCTTTTCTTAATTTAGAACATTCAAATATCTACTAATAAACAGATTTAAAATAAGTACGCTAATTAATATTATTAAAAAATTATCAATAAAATAGTTTTCAGCATAATTTTCAATATTCTCATTTCATGTTAACAATCATCAAATAAAATTTCTGTTGTATCAATGTCATCTCTTGCACTTTTTAAATCATATTTTTAATTGTATATTTCGAAGAAATTTTATATTTTTTGTATTTGCCATAATTTTTTTTATTTTTATTGTTAATTTTATTTTGGATGATACGCAAAAGACAGATTCAAACCCAGTGCTATCCGCTGGGGCCCATCCCCAGCGGAACGATCAGCGGGATTGTGGAGGATGGGGATCGACAGGCCAGGCTGGTCCCCATGATAAACATTTTCAAAAGATGGACCTGAGATTCGAGGCCAGGTCCTCCAGAGTGGAAAGCCGAAGGGTTTCATGCAACCGATCCGGCTGACTTTCTCGTAGCTTGCACTAGATAGATAAGATTTTGAAGTTTATTCAATTTATCATCATCTTTCAATCGATGCTATTGCTGCTTTGTCCTTGTTATTCTGGACTTTTACCAATTAATAAATTGAATAAACTTCAAAATCTTATCTATCATCTTTCAATCGATGCTATTGCTGCTTTGTCCTTGTTATTCTGGACTTTTACCAATTAATGTTATTATTTCACATTTTTAGTATCATTCCACTCAATACCATTTCTATCTGGTCTACACCGCATTTCTTGACTATTATGATCTCGATTTTCTGGATAGAATTAATTCACCAAATTTCTCTACTTCGCTATTATTTTGAAAAAGATAAGGAATTTAAAATGCATTGTCTCCAACTATTATATTTAATGATATTTTTGGTATAATTTATAGAATTCAGTAATTAGCTCAAAGTTATGGAGACAAATATACAATCTCAAGAAAGGTCTTATAAGCTTCATTTTCTTTTTTCAAATAAAATAAGTGTAATACTGTAGAAAGAATTTAAAAACCTTATAATAGCTTTGTACGCACATATTCAGATTCGATGTTTTCATCTAAACAGAAAGAAAAACAATTCATTTAAAACATAACAGTGAAAGTAGAACTGAGGTAACTAAAAAATGAGCCACATTATATCAATTTCGTATTTTGCTTTTCATTTTCATAGCTTTAGACAGTGGCAGAACTACAATGCGCCGGACTCCACAATGCGAGGGGACCAGAATTATAAGGGGCCCAAATCCTCTATCTATACTTTCTTTACCCTTTTTCTAAATTAATAACGTAACACAATAAAAATTAAATGCACCATTAAAAGAGTGAAATATTCATTGAATCAGAGCAGTGCGGCGGTAGGAGCAATAGCCAAAAATATGGAAAAAAGATGTGATTAGAGGTTTTGAAAATTTAAAATCCAGGAAGAAGAATTTTAAATAAATTTTCTTTTGATATCTTCAATCGTGTTTTAAATGATGCAATTTTGTTATTTTTTAATAAAAATATCTAATTTTTTGTGGTAGGATGTCCGAATATTATTTTTACGGGGGGCCAAAAATTTCAAGTTCCGCCACTGGCTTTAGATATAAGCTGTTCTAGAATTCACTACGAACTTTCCACTCTCATGATGATCAGAAGTCATAATGTTCCTGAAAAAATTCCTGAAGAGAATTGATTTAAGCCTTCAGATGGGATCATTATGGTACTGATTCACTCGAAAACACTGCACATGAATTTTAATAACTATGCACATTAGTTTCCAGTTGAACATTTAGTCGAATATATGAATATTCATTTGTGCGTAAAAACAAATATCAAAAGTTATGTTGATTTCTCAGCTTTTATTTTCGTTGTTTCCGTCTTCAGTTAACGAAGTTATGAATGATAAGCTGTGTATAATTTGGTTGATGGAATATTATGCTTGGATTTTCGCTTAAAATCGAATCTTTGTTGGAAAACTGGCTGCTCGTTAATAATTGATCAACAAATTCGTAAATTTATAGCAGGTTTAAGAATAGCGAAGTTTTTATTACTATCATAGATCAACGTGATTCTGAGGATATTTTTAATCTCAAAGCATTTCGTAATATAATATATTGCATTTTAAACAACACTATTTTTTATATCTGTAAAAGAAATAACAGAAAGTTGTCTTTTTTGTATTCCCCAATTCATGTTGTAGGTGAATTTTACTATTTATTAGTTAGAGAAACGAATTTTGAAATTTATTGAAGAGTGTATCGATACACGATCGCAATTACTGGCAGACAAAATACTATTTCATCCGAAAAACTGCAATTTTATTACTGCCAACATTACTTGTATTTTGGAAAAAAATTGTAAACATCCATAATCACTTAAGCATACACGCGGCACGGCATGGCTATCCACGGCACTTTGTTTTGATATTTTAAATTATTATAGTCGAATCAATACCGGAAAAAAAGAATACGTTCGTGCGCGAATTTCACTTTTTCTATGATTAGCGAAGCTATCTAATAGGAAATTACGAAATTAATATTAAAATGGTCCATTAGTCAGATATCTCATAAGCTTCTTAATCGATTCTATGGGTACACGAAAAATACTCCCATTTCAATGAACATTGATTATTTTTTAAATACTTTAGAATGAGATTTTTCTTCGAAATTTTTAATTTTAGGAAAATTACATAGCTTTACGAAGAGCTTTATATGTCCATTTCCTCCCTTTTCCTTTAGTAACTATGGAAAGTTTTGCTTAAATTATTGAATGAATGGCCAGCTTTATTTATTTACTTTTTCGATTATTTAAAATGAAAAGCTTCTGTTATATTCCGATTACTATAGTTAAAACACGGAAGGTGTACTTTCTCGGGATTAAATAAATACTGATAAAAATTGACGAAAAAATCGACCGAGGCCAGAGAGTCAATACCGTTACCTGGTGACCTAGACATTACAAATGCGTTTGAAACAAATCGTTACGCGCATTCTTAACCTACTTTGTACGAGTTCGGGAAAGGATGACATTAGACCCCAAGATCAGAGTCGGTTACGGTATATCTGTTGTAGTGTGCGCTACCAGTTCGTGCCTGATAGTAACCGCCATCGTCCTTTTGTTGTATAGTACCAGAAACGAAAGGCCTCTGGACCCGGCCACCTGGGAACTTGTTTGTGTGGTGGTTGTCGTCTTCTTTTGCTTGTTCCTTCTGTCCATCCTGTCTTGTCTTATCATCCGTTTCTGCTGCCGCGGAAAACCCAAACAGCCCGATCAGGAAGAATCGCAATTCGTTTTCCGTCCCACTTCGGCCGTCAGAGTCTGGCCGGAGCAGGAATCATCTCCCGGAGAAGAAAAAAATCAAGACTGATCAACTTTTCCTCCCACCGATACCGTCATTCACGTAAGATTTAATATTTTTTATAACTTTTTTCTGAATCGAAATCGAAAAAGATTTTCGAATAACAAAGAACATGGAGACTTTTATTGTCTTAGGGTACAATGTAGTCCATTTTATCTGTCCGACAGATTGGGAAAATAAAGTCCGGATTTTACCACGATAAATATTCTATAAAAGTATCAGAAACGGATGACGGAAACAAATAAGAAAAAACAAAAAAATGATGCACCTGATCCACTTTCTTCCCTCAGAAGCTTCAAGTCCGTCTATGCACAGTCTGTATATGAGTTTTCAGATTACCTGGCCAGTTGAACAGTTTCTGACAAATGTTGCACTGGAATTTGCGACTGAACGGTTTATGCATGAGTAGATGCCTTTTGACGCTGTGCTTGGAGGAATACGTTTTCAGACATATGGGACACACGTTGCTGTCCTTGACCAGCGGCAGGAGAGCGACCAGAGCGGGATGACGACTGTGATCCAGGTAGGGGCTGTACTGATAGTCCTTCAAACTGGCCATTTGGTTTCGCTCTTCGCCTGCAAAGATACATCATATTAGACGATGGCTTCCACTTTTCCACTTTTATTTGATTAGCATTAAACGCGTCTTTTTACCTTTCCCATTCAGCTTTCTAAAAGAATCTATTCGTAATAGATGACTAAGTGTTATATTACGCACTGTTCGAGAATACATGTACAGGTAATGTATTTGAAAGAAAATACTTAATATCGATAGCGAAAGTATTATTTTATAATTTCTCGTAAATAACAGATTCTCATTGTTAATTATATAAACTATTATGGACAACTAAAAATGCATTGATCTCATGCAGAAATGAAGATATTTCACTACAGGTGTCAGTAACTAAATCCTTAATTTTTTACTGAAAAATTATTTACCAGTTATTCTACTTCCTCTGCCTTGCAAAAGTGACTTCATAAAAATGTATTTGTTATAAAAGTAAATGTTAACTTCTTTATAATTTTATGTACATGTATGTTCAGTATACTATACTGCCTTAATATATCGTACTTAGCACCAATAATTATCGTACAAACATATATTTGTATATTGTATTAAACTATTCAACAACAAATAAAAATATATTTAATATATTTGAGATAAGTTTGCATCCAGATTGCGAATTTTTATTTGATGTCATCGAAATTCAAATATTTGAATTAAAAAAATAAATGTTTGATAGAGTATTATTATTTATTAATGAGATCAAAATTTGTTTAAATCTTTTTAATTCCAAAGAAACCTCGACATCATAGATATAAAAAAAAGAAGTTTTTATACTTATCAATTTAACTATAAATTTGGCTCCATTTCTTTTGTTCAAATGAAATTTTATGGCACACACTATCACACCCATCTTAGTTTTCACAAAATAATATATTAAAATTTAAACAACATATTAAAAATGAGTCTATCAAATTTGTTTAACAGTTAGATTCAGATTTCTAATAGATCTGGGTGCTAGGCAAACTATAGGAAAATTTCCAGCAATTTTTAATCAAAAATGATAAACTAAGGAATGGAAATTTCCTTCCTGATTTTAAGTATGGTTACTATATACTCATTAAAAATCAGCTACTGTAAATAAAAATTTGATAAATATTTCAATATCTCAAACCAAAAATTATTTTTAAATTTCAATGTAGTAGACTTTCTATAAGAAAAATATGATAATATAAGAATGAGAATAATAAAAAATATATTAAAAACAGAACTTGTAAATTTGTAAAAAATTAAACACAATTATGCAAATTTTACAAAAATATTTAAAGTAATTATTTTGTTGTTTTACTAACAAATTTTCACTTGTTTTTATTTATTTAAAATTCAATCATTTATTCAACAAAAACTAGAACTGATTCTATAAATAGCACAGTAATTTTTCTTATAGGAAAACAAATATATATAGTATAATCGAACTAAAAATTTCCAGATTAAAAGCTATTTAAAGTTTCTATAGAATCAGTTAAAGTATACAGTATGGCATTATAATTTATATTCAGGGCAGTGATTTACATGTAATTTGTTTCTAATGACTGACCACTGATTTAAAACTTATTTCATAATCTAATCTAATCTCCAAAATGCCATGCTATTATCTAGTAAAATAACAGAGAAAATACTAATAAAACTAAGATACATAATTTACAATTAAATTATTTTTTCAGCCAACTTTTTTAGTCTTTCCCACAATTGAATATGTAGATATTCCTTGAGTTATGAACACAATAAATTTACAAGTATTGTTCATAGCTCAAAATAATCTTATACTGCTCCCAGAGATAACTAAAACCATTATATATATTGCATTGTATAATTCATATTATTAATTAGATCAATTAGAAATTCATATTTCAGAGATTTGAATAAAAAAATCCCAAATTATAGGATATAAGATAAGGATTTGCTATGTAATTTCCAACATCTTGAAATAATGCTGTGATATGTTAATACATGCAATTTTATAGTACATTTGCAGCTAAAGCATTTTGCTATCAACATTTAAGTCTTGAAGATTTTTTGAAATGCTCTAAAATAGGGCTATCCAACCCAGGGCCACATGTGGCCCAGCGCTGTAGTGAATGCAGCCCACACTTCCTTAAAACTTTTGAGATTTTTATGCACTTATTTTTTTTTTTAATTTTTTGAAATTCATGCAGCGTTATAATACTTTTTATTAAATTAAAAAGTATTACAGTGCTGCGTCATCATCAAATATCCCACTATTAAAGAAAAAAATTTTGTTTTATTTTTGTACTAAAAAATAATGAAGTTTTTATTATTTAACCTATCTACATTTCTTATTTCCATTTTCTAAAATATTTCTTATTTCACTAATTAAAACTTCTCGACCTACTCAATGATTTTAAGAGATTTCTGAATGAATAGAAGTCAAAGATTATTATGTTATGACATTTTTGCTTATTTGTCATGATATATATCATATATAGTACATTATTTACTAACTTTTTTGCTTAGTAACTATCATTAGAATTAGTATATTTTATGTGCGGCCCGAGACAATTTTTTTTTCTTCACATGTGGCTCAAGGAAGTCAAAAGGTTGGACACCCCTGCTCTAAAATATGAAAATAAAATGGCATGTACATATGCATAAAAGTTCATGACTAGAATGTTCATAACTTGAGGAACACTTGTACTTTGATATATCAATGGGTCAGCTATGAATAAATAAAATTATCAAACTAACTTCTAGTAACTATTATTCTACTGGTCAGTCACACTTTCGATCAATAGTAAAAACACAAATAGAAACCAATTCTTGGGAAAAAACACTTCTAAATACTATATATCATTAACACATGTTGTATATTATATTATAAAACAATTAAAACTAACATCTGAAAAACAACATTTTATAATAATTTAAAGATTCATTGTAATTAACAGCTTATATCAAATAATATATACATATATAAAACAAGGCTGATAATATAGCTAATAGCTATATTAAATATAATAATTTTACATAATCTCTTAATCTTTTAGAAATCTTTTCACATAAGACAAGAATCTTGAAAGTCTGGCTCTATAATTACTGTACTTTCAAGAAATAAACCCAATTAATTAAAGATTAATGAAGAATTGAAAAAACACAGTTTTTAATAAATCACAAGCAAACTCTTTTTATAAAAAATATTAAGCTGAATTAAAATGAAGTATTAATTAAATAAGAAATTTAGATATTACTAAGTGATAAGCAAGTTGTAACCTCACTTATCTGACAATATTGGGATATACAATAAGCAATTTATCAGCAACCATTCACAATCAATATCTTAAATATTTATTATTAGTACCTTTTATATTTTTAAAAGCTTTTAATGAACAAAATATTATATCTTCTATATAGAAAATGATAAAAATGCCTTTCAACAATTCAAAATTTACTTACTTTTAGATTATTTCAAATTTAAAAGTAGGTAAATAATCTTAATAAATATCCTCAAAACTAATGTCAGATATGATTTGAATAGATTATTGTATATTTCTATTTGCAAATTCATATTTTATCTAAAAAGAAGTCACAAAAAATGAATGTTTTGTGACAATAACTTTAGAGAACTATTGGACTGCCTAAATAAGCAGTCTAAAAACTTTTTTACTTACACATGTTTTTATCAGTAAAGAAAAATAGTATGTACCATACTATACACATTATGATGAGTAAAAACGCATACACTGAAAATTTCTTATGCAACTTGAAATATCCACCAAACTTAGCAGATCACTAGCCTAGATTATCAACAATTTATAACAATAATTTCTAAAAATAAAGGATTAAGTTTTGCCTGACTCATTATTTTTGAGGATTTTTTAATTATTGAAGAATAAACAAAACAATATCACTACACAAAAATAGTAAACAATTTAAAAACTTAACAGTAAAATTAATGAAAATTTTCAATTAAAAATTTATAAATATTCACAGATAGTCCTTGATTTACAATGCTATCAACTTATGACTATAATGTAATTATTAAACCCTGTGAAAGATCGATACACAATTATAGGAATCTATGAGCAATGATTTGATATACCAGCAGTATCCATTTTGTGTTTGATTTCTTTAGTTTTTTATTAATTACATTTATTACAATTGCTGTATTATATTATAATTCATAATGATAAAGGATAATAGATAAGTCTAAGATTTTCTTCAATTAGAACAATATCAACTTATAATCTAGATGGTACAAATTGAATTTTGAAGTAAGTCAAGGACTATCTGTACATGATTGCTAAATCTTTTCAATTATAATGTTTTTGATCATATGTGTGTATGTATGTGTCTATATGTGTATATATGTGTGTACATGCAGACAAATAGATGTCAGATAAGTGAAGTTCTTTGGAATTAATAATTATTTGCATATAATCCCTATTTTATACAAATTAATTTCTCACATATTCATGTATAACTATACAATATATTCTATGTTTAATATTTACATATGTATATGTATATATTAATTCAATTTATATTATTAACTCTTAATTAAAATCTATGATAAAATTAAATGCACTTTGTGCTCTGATTCATTATTTAAAAATTAATTTTCAATGAATGTTGCATTTAAAACCTGTTCATTTCTTTGCATTTCTTTCTGTTTATTAAAAACCTTTTATTTCTCCAGCAAAGAATAGTCTTTAGCATTTTCATGACATCGCCTCACATGGTTCCATCGAGATGATCTCCATCGAAATGATGCGCCACAGTATTCACAGAAAAAAGAATTTCTAGAATGAATATTGAGATGCTGCTTTAATAACTGACGTGCTTTAAAAGTTTTTGGACAAAAGGGACAAATAAAGAGTTCGTTCCGAGTTGGAAGTTGATCTTCTGAAGAGATTCCCAGAGAGGGAAAGGCACCAGAGAACCTTGTGTGTAATATTCTTCCAATGTAATTGTCTGAAAGAAATGTTTTTATTGTTATATTCTAGAAATAACTGAAAAAATTTTTATCTTTACATATTCCTTATTAAGTAACGCACATTCCAAAAGTCTATGTTAGCTATTTGTTATAGATTATAAATGTTCTCCAACATTTTCTAACATATTTGCTTTTTAAATTTGATTGAAAAATTGTGATTGTTATTTATAAAATTTACTTTCAGTATTTTATTTTAAATGAATAATAAAACTGAAGCTATTTTTGTAAAGTATCATTATTATTTTCTTCATAAATGTTTTTAAATCTTGTATGCAATTTATTTTTCTATTTTTTAAAATTAAATTGTAAGAGAATTATATAAATGTTTAAAAGAATCTAAATATAGAAAAATCTCTTTTTGTTATGAGTGTGTTCTTTATCTTAATATATAAATTATTTTCTAAGTTTTTAAGCATGATCTATCAGCATTATATTAAAACTTAATAAGCAATTTTTATAAAAATACTACAAAATTCATTTAAAAAAATAAATTCATATTTATATATATATTTTTCTTTTGAAACAATCTTTGCATGAAGATGTAAAATATAGTTTGTATTTATTTTAATATTTCATATTCTATTGATAATTTTATATGGATAAAATTTATCATTGAAACTTATATGTATGTTCAGTTTAAAACTAAGATATGAAACTTAAGGATTATCAGACTTCTTTTTCCTTATCAACACTATACAATTGCAAATTAAAAACAAATATTATTCACAATATCATCATAATGTATTATAGTATGCATACTTAGAATTTTCCCTTCATTTTCAACCAATGAGAAGTAAGTGCTTATCAAATAGTATTATCAGTGATATAAGGATTATAGCAAGTTTTTCTTGGTTTGATTTATTTTTGGTTTATGATAGAGTAATTTGAATTTAGGACATGGAAAAATCAATTCATTGCCAAGGAAGAGAAATTATTTACAATGTTCATCAATATTTTTAAAAACAAGAAAGTTAACAAAAACTTATATAATTAATAATTAATTATATTATAAGCATTTAAAATGTGTAGTCTGATTGGAATAGAATAACTGATTAATATGTAAAAATATCAAGTAATGAGAAAAGCTTGTATAGTCTGTCCAAGTTAGTTGTGTGGGAAAACATCACAAACTGGAATAAGTTCATTTACAACAAAGGGGTGTACATGCAGAACGGATGGGAAAACTTGGGAATTCTAGTTACATGAGTTTTTTTAGATAGATTGAATAGTTGTTACTTTTTGAAAAATCCTTTATATAAATTTTAATATAATGTAAAAAATAAATTTTCTTTTTCTAAGCTGATGCTTACACATCAACTTAACAACAAACGTTCCTGTTTTATACAATAGACCAGTCTAGATAAGGCATGCGCAGTCAGAACCCACACAACTAACTTGGACAAAATATATTATAAGAATTAAGTTAAGATGAAGACTAACAGATTTTTGATTTTCCTCCTTAGTTTATATCAGTTTTTTGCAAACTATGGGGGTGCACTCTACTAGGGAGGCTAGTCTATTGTCAAGCAAGAATTAATGAAAACATCAATTTTGAGACAAACAAACAAAAAATAAATACAAATGATGTAAAAAAAAAATGAATCAGCAAAAAGGATGATAAATATATATATATCTATGTATCCAGAAACTTTCTGCTGTAGCTATTTTAAAGACAAAATATCAATCTCGTTTAGTGATTGAAAAAGAATTATTAGTAGTGATATCTTTAATGACACCCTGATTTGAGAGAATTTGTGCCAAAAAACAACTCCACCCATCACATTAAATATTATATTGTATTAAACATGTATTTCTATATTTTGTTTTTTTTGTAAATTTATTTAATTGTATTAAAAATTATTACATCTTAATAAATATAAATTTTTTTATGTATAAAAACTTTATTTTTACAAAATATGATGTATTGTTTTGTAATATTAAATTTTAAGTAGAAAGTATTTATAAAACTAGACTGTGATGAAAATGAGGGGGCATACCAATTTTTTATGATAAAAGGGGGGTGCAAACACAGTTTGGAAACCACTGGTTTATATGATTATAAAAAATTTATCATCTTTCTGAACAAATTAAATTAAAATTTTCGTCTAAACAATTTCTATGATGTCCCTGAATTCTATGAATTATCCTCATTTCAATAGATAATTAGCAACTACTAATTCTATTATGCATACTAGCTAACTAGTCATTCTCTTTTGTTCAGACTTTTTGTTAATTGCTAGTAATTAAAATAGGAACAACTGAGTGATATTTCTGTCTTCATTGTTATTAATATAAAGACATCATGTGTGATGATTTTTCTAAGGGAAAACTAAGTACACAGACTATAATTAATTATTAAAAGTTTAAAAATTATGGCAAATTTCATAAAATTTTTAAAAATAATTTTTCTCATAAACAAATACACAAACTCTATTATTTGATTTTACTTTGTAAATTCTACAGTCTAAATCTAGACCAGGGCTGTCCAAAAGGCGGCCCGCCAAGCCATTTTGTGCGGCCTGCAAGGCTTTCACAATTTGTGATATAATATTACTTTTTAATGTTTTTTTCACTTTTATTTATTACTTTTTTAAGAGATTAATAAAAAGAATCCTAAAATTGAATTATATTAACTCAACTAATTAATTGTTCTTAATTATAAGTAATTATTTAATGATCAACAAGCTATCAATGACATCACATTTTTGTAAGACTTTCAGTCACATCAGTTTTAGTTTTAGCTATTTCAGTTTAAAGTTTTGAATTGTGACTGTATTTTAATTACTTTTTAGTTTCTAACACTCACTATTTCAGTGATTTTGTGACCATTGTTGTGAGATTCTGTTTTAAATTTATTTTACTGTTTAATTGAATTTAATTTTTATTTTACCTCATGAGTTTGTTGCATTTATGAAATGAGTGAGAAAAAACATAAAATAGAAAATGAAAATTGATATATTGTAGAGGTTGGAAAATGACTTTTTCATAACAAATCATATAGATAAATTGCTTTGTTTAATGAATGTTTTCCTAACTTTTATGATTTTGTCAGAAAGTAATATCAATGTTTGGTAGTACTTATTCGTGTGAAAGTGCATTTTATAACATGAAGATAGTTAAGAATCAATTCAGAACCTCCCTTTGGAGATTCTTTTCTTTTAGATATTCTGCGGATAGCTACAACAGGAATCTATGTAAATATCCATCCCTTGTAAATGCTGCTGCCCACCCTCATTTATCACATTAAATCGGTACATACATACTTTCATTATATTTTTTAACTGTTTATATTTTATGACTTTTTGTTAACATGTTTATTGGATGCAATCTGCTAAATATAATTTTGTAATAAGGTTTGTTAATCTGGAAATAAAGTTTATTTTCAAAAAATGTTATATTTTTGCATTCCGTTTGTTGAGACAATAGCATATCAAGTACCAAAGCCCGCCCCTTTTTTGTAACTGCGACCCTCCATATCTCTAGTAAACACGGCTAACCCTTAGGTTCATTATAATTGGACAGCACTGGGCTAGATTATAAAATTTACAAAGTATTACTGTTATACAATTAACACAAATCAGCTGTTCAGATAAAATATTAAATAATATGTAATTTAAAGCAGGTATAATCTTTTGAATTTTTAAATGTGAGAAATCTGAAGAATCATATGTGAGAAATCATAAAAATCAATTTATTTCAATTCTTTAGAATATGAATAAATAAATAAAAATACATTTAACATCATTCTTATCCAATAATAAAATTTCTGACTTTGCTAATAAAATATTTATGAAAAAATTTCAATTTATGTATTGACTGTTTTAAAATTAGATATTTTGTTCAATTATTAAAAAGATATGTTTATTTCCTTATATGCTCATGTTTTTATTCATAAAATTATGTATGAACTTGATAAATTATGCCATTTGAGGATAGAATAAAATGTCAATTAAAATCAGCATAGAACCTAGAGATATTTTGAAATGGTTTTGATATAACAAAACAATATTTAAAACAAGAATTACATGCATTTTTTTTCAAAAACATTTCTTGTCAAATTGTAACAGTTTTTGAATTTCAAAAACTGTTATAGATTTTATGATGGAAAAATTACAATATAAATTTTTCTTTATAAAACATATAAACTGTAAATAGAATTAACCATATATAAAAATGAAATAGATATTTCTTATTTTATGAAAACACATTTTTTTGCAATAACAAAAATTTTTATGTAGAAATCATTTCATCATCAATGAAATGGTTTCTTCATAATTCTATTATTTGATTTCAATAAGTAAAACATTGTAAAATTTACAAATTATTATTGTTATATAGTTAGCATAAATCAAAGCCCATTTAAATAAACTTTTAAAAACTATTATAATTTGTATAAAATAAAATAATTCCATCTAAAAATTTATAATTAGGAAAAGTTTTTATCCATATGCAAATTTGCTTATGTCAACATTGTATTGGAAAACATTAAAATTAATAAAAAATATTTTTTACCTATTATTTTTAATAAATAATCACAGTAATAAAAGCCATAACATTAACATACAAAATAATAGAATTTAAAAAATCAAAAAATTTCAAGTTATAGGAAATTTTCTTTTATAAATATCTTTATCAAAACAAAAAACTTTTTAAGTTTATAGCTTACTTTTAAATAAATAAATATCAGAAGTATTAAAATGATTTTTATTTTCTTTTATTTTGTATTTCTGTAACAAAATATGCATATTAAACATACATGAATATAACATTTATAAATAATATGGTTGACACTTGTATAATGTGGGAGATATGTTCCACTTTATAAAGAGTGACAATTATTGAGCTATATGAAAAAAACCTTGATAATTTTTGAACTGTTGGTGAGATTCAGTTAAAACTTAGTGGTTGAATGCAGGACATGTTGGGATTTTTTGAGCATGCAGACCCTTATTGTTATTGCTGTTGTTCCTTTTTCAGTGAAAATCTCACAATACAGCATTTCTGAGCATATATCGATTGTCAAGGCCTAGTATTCGAGCAATAACAGCCCGATTGCGGCTCAGAAGAGCAATTGCTAGAGTGTTTGAAGTCCTGGAAGAGCACTTTGGAGAGTGCATTCTGGCTCTGGGGAATGCACTCTCCAAAGTGGGAATCGCTTGGCTGACCTATTCTCCTGATCTCAATATTTGTGACTCATTTTTGTGGGGCAATATTAAAGACAAAGTTTACGCAAATAACCTCAAAACCATTGCTGAACTCAAAACTGCCATTCAGGAGGTCATTGAAAGCATCAATGTCTCGACACTTCAGCGAGTTGTGCAGAATTTTGCTATTCATCTGCACCACATCATAGCCAATGATGGCAAGTATATCGAACATGTCATAACCTAAATCCAAATATCTGTAGTTACTTTTAAAATTTGCATAAAATGTTTGAACTCAGTAGTTTTTGAAAATTTTATTTTTTATTTCATATAGCTCAATAATTGTCACCCTGTATAAATCTGTGCTATATGAACCACATAAAATTATACATGAATCAAAAATCAAAAATATGAACAATATTTGCATTTATTACAATTAGAGTGCTGACAGTTAAAATTGGGACATATCAGGATACCAAATTACTCATATTGCAATTAGATTGTACAAATATCAAATTTATCTACTGTGTTATGCAGCCCTCTTTTACTATGTTATATGAGCATTGCTGCGATTTTTCATTGCATTATTTGCATTATGCAAATCCACATTATACAAATACTGTATTATATGAGGATTTACTGTACTGTATTAGTATGAAAGTAATGCTGTACTAATCATATTAATTCATTATAAACATTAACAAAATGATAGTTTATTATTTCATACAGTTAATAGTTAAATAATAATAATAAAAGAGGTACACAAAACTAGATATGCTATAAGAAAAAGTTTTAAAATAATAATGAAAAAATATTAAATAATACCTGACAAAAAATAAAACTATTAAGATATTTCAATATTGGCTTTGTTCAGCAGACTCAATGATTCTAAATGGGTAGATGAGTTGTAGCAGTTGATGTATCTGCTGAATGGCAAGTTGTAATGGGGCATGGTTATTGAAAGAAAATGGAGCCTGCTGTAAACACTGTACTTGTGATAGCAGCTGAATTTTTTTTTAACTTGGTCATAGAATAATTATATTCTTATAATTCAATTAATATTTATTTGCTATTACATTCTCATGAAGCAATGCTGCTGATCAATACTATCTTACACCATTAAATTCGTATACTTTATATATTATCATCTGTTCCTTTAGATTAGTAACATTCATGGGTGTAGCTATCTTGAAACAACTCAAGATGTTGGATAGTAGCATGAATGGAATCTGCTACCAAAGACATCACTCACTCAACAGGTTTGATAGTAGCACTATCTTGAAGACACATTCAGCACTTGTACAGCACTTAAGTCTGCTCAACAAGCCATTGCTTTTTTATTGGTGTCCTTGTTTGCAATTTTCTTTGCTTTTATCTGAGCATCATCGGCTATATAATTTATCCTTAACCATCTTTTCATTATACCTTAGAGAGAAACCTGATTATAAGTGCCATTTTAGCAACCGTTTGGCCGAACTCAACAAAATTTTAGGTATCAGTTCTGCCGAATCAATGCAAACCAGCTGAATTCCACCTCTGAATAAATATAACCTAATGTTTCCATTATTGAATGATAGATCGTAGAATAATGATAGTAATAATTATATGACAAAAATTACTAAATAGTATCCCTTCTAATACTAGAAAGAAAGCAGTCTAGGAACTTAATTCCAACTTATAACCAGGGCTGGGGTGTCGGCAATAACTTTCTCATTGCTCATAATTTATTGGTTTTAAATTTAAAAAATGATTATTTTCTTTTTTGGTAAATAATAATTTTTTCAGTAATAAATATTGAATAAAAATATGTTCTAAAAAATCATTTGTGCATGAATACTGTCAGAGGTGTTGGTTTCGGCCAAAAAAAATATAAGTGTATATTTTCCTGCCAACACCCCAGCCCTGCTTATAACACTAGGCCTATGGGGTTTCTGATTTCACTTAACATCATTTCAATTAAGTTGTGACTTTTAGGAATCAAATCCTGACATTAAATGAGAACCTAATATATTAAAAAATAAGCACATAAGTTGGCCAGATAGCTACATGGTAAAGCAGTCACTTTACCATATGGTCATCTGGCCAACATGACTTGAAGCAGTCTTGGAAGATCCTGATTCAATTCAATACCATATCTCCAGTTTTTTTTAAGAGGAGTCCAGATCTGGTTTGTTAACTAACTTAACAGGCACATAAAACACATGTACATATGAAAAATGATGAAATTATAAGAAAAATGCCTGTATCTCCTCATTATAAGTATCTACTTCAATCAGTATATTTCTTTTTATAAGTCAGGGATTATTGTATTTTTCATTTCTTTATTCTTGTTATAACATTATAAATATTATTTTTACTAAGATTAAATTTTTAAAAGCTTTTAAAGCATAATGATTGTTTCACATTCATTTGCATTAAGCAAAAATTATATGATTTATAGAAATTTATATATGCAAATAAAAATATTTCATTAAAATTTCAGAATAAATTTTTTAAATATATCATTTTCATTAAATAAATTATTGACATTAGATTATTTCAAAAATAATTTAAAATATTAATAATTTTGAAATAAAATCATTAACTTAAAAAAATGGATCATCATTATCCAATTTTTCTTCTGGTATACAAGTTGATACTTTAAAAAATAAAATCTGTTTTAATCAATATAATAAATAAATTAATTCAAATTAATTTACGTTCAGTTTGACTATATAGTCTATCCAATCAATTTGAATGAATAAATTCTTCAAAAACTAGGATTTTTCTCTGCTGTAGTTAACAGTGTTGTCTTGCCACAGAACCAAAACTAAACTTCTTTAAACATTTATTCAACTTCTTAATAACTTCTGAAAATTTTTGGAATTCTTAATCACTAAATGTTCTGTAACAATTTGAGAGTTGTATTCTTTAAGTCAAAAAAACAATCAATCAAAGCTCTCTTAAAATTTGGATTTTATAGTAAAATATAAATATTATTCAAAAATATTATAAAATAACATAATTTGTATATTTGCTTGAACCCTTTATTCTTTTTTGAAATAAACCAAAATTAAAAAATCCATAAAACTAGAAATGATGATAATGTGAATATTAATTAAATTAATTTGAACCAATGTCAATTAATTAGGTAGCGGTTTTTTATTCACATTCAGTTTGACTATATAGTCTATCCAATCAATTTGAACGAATAAATTCTTCAAAAACTAGGATTTTTTCTCTGCTGTAGTTAACAGTGTTGTTTTGCCACAGAACCAAAACTAAACTTCTTTAAACATTTATTCAACTTCTTAATAACTTCTGATGAACTGACATATTATTACAGTAGGCATTTCGCAATTCTTTTTTGCCCTCTTCAACCATTTCTATTTATAAATCAGCTCATCATTTTTCACAAAAGATCTTTACAATATTTCCAAAAACCTAAAATTTAAAATAATTTACAATTTTAACTATTACATCTAAATTATACTTTTACATATATACATACATGGATTATCTTTCCAGATACCATCTTTTAAAAAAATTAATTAAATTCAACTTAACTTCATTTAAAACTTACAGTATTTTCCTTTAAAATACTACATAATGCCATACAACCTATAAATAACAGATTATTCAATTTTTCTTTTAACTAAATTCACTATAAAATTTAAATACTTTACTTCAATTCCAGGAATAAATGAATTACTACTGTCATACATCGTTATTTTTTCTTAAACAAACTAATTAACAACACTACATAACCTGTAAATAGTAGAATATCCAATTTTTCATTTAGCAACCTTATTTTACAAAAACAAAATTTAATTTTAATTCCAGGAACCGAAATCACTACAGCTATACATCATTATCTTTACATTTTGGCATCAGAATCAATCACTTCATTTACATAAATGATTTTTAACACACTTAACGACCCTTAACGGATATTTAAAATAAATACTCCCACCAAATTTTTGGTAATTGTAATCCTTCTTTATTAATTTGCTTTTTAACACACTTAACGACACCTAACGGATATTTAAAATAAATACTCCCACCAAATTTTTGGTAATTGTAATCCTTCTTTATTGTTTGTTATAATATTTTTATTTTTTATTCTAGATTTTTTTATGAAATAAAACTCATAATAAGACCGCCACCAATAGTTTTCTTCTTGCCTTAAAATTTCAATCATGTTATCATTAATATTACAATTATTCTTAATGCAATGCATGGCTAATCCTGAATTATATTGCTTCATTTCTATATATCTTTTATGTTCTTTTATACGTACTTTTAACTGACGTTTAGTTTCACCAATATAAAAATGTGTATTACTGCATGTACAATATAACTTATAAACAACATTATTTTTTTCTTTTAATAATTGTTTTTCTCTAAAGAAAAATGTTAAATTTTTTATCTTATAGGTTTAATATTACACAATTAAATTTTATTATATTTAGAACAAATTCTCTTTAAAGTCTAAAAGTACTCCATTCATATAGTATCGAAAAATATTTAATTAATTTTGGTTTATTTTTTATTAACATTTTTTGTTTCATACTATTTTCCCATTTTTTTAACAACCAATTAGGATAATCATTTAACATAAATAATTTATATATAAATTTAATTTCATTTATTTTATCTGTATCTAAAGTAGTTCTATTATTTATCTTTTGTAATTCTACTATAAATAAATTCTTTTTTATATAATTAGGTGTGTTTGAAAAGTAATTCAGAACTTTCATACTACTATGCTCCACAAATAAATTTTAAGATAAAAAATTTAACATTTTTGTTTAAAAAAAAATAATTATTAAAAGAAAAAAATAATGTTGTTTATAATTGTTTTTTTCTAAACAAAAATGTTTGAAAAACAATTATTAAAAGAAAAAAATAATGTTGTTTATAATTGTTTTTTTCTAAACAAAAATGTTAAATTTTTTATCTTAAAATTTATTTGTGGAGCATAGTAGTATGAAAGTTCTGAATTACTTTTCAAACACACCTAATTATATAAAAAAATTTATTTATAGTA
>AYEL01034167.1:0-21737 GCA_000484575.1 Olivierus martensii
AATTTTTTTTTATAATATGATTAATATTAAATAAATATATAGACATATGAATAAATATATAATTACTGACTATGAAAAATCAGTTGACTAGGCTTGATATAAAGTTAGTCTTATATATTTATTATTTTTATTTAAGACCTAAATAGTGAGGGTGCAAATAAAAATATTAAAAATTTAAAATGTGCTAATAAGGTACCTTTTTCACTTTTAATAAGATATAAATGAGTGCAAAAAACTTTCAAATGAGGTATCCAAGTCTTCACATATGTGCAATTAACACACAGGTCAATTCATAGGTCTTCACATAGGTACAATCAATTCCTATGAACTGACCTATGTTATTCACATAGGTAAAGTCAATTCTCGTTATTTGCAAATTCTGTATTCATGTATTCGACTATCTGTGAAAATTTATTTGTAACCACAAAATCATTATTCGCAGACTCCCACTGACAAGTGAGTGGTGAAAATACTGTTACGTATCTACACCCTTTCTCTCTCTCTCCAGAGAGAAAGAGATAAAAAAAATTTTGTTTGTTTGTTGGAGAGAAAGAGAGAAAGGAAATGTAGTCTCTGAATCAGTTTGTTGGAAAATTTCTCATTATCTATCCTTGCTCATTTCACAGACTGCAAGTAGATCAAAAGTCTGTTCATATTGTCCTCAGGTCTAATAGAAGAATGTGACCCTATGCTTGAATGCAAAAATGCTTAAATTTAGGCACTTAACTTCCTGCACCTTTGCTTCTTATGCCGAAATTTTAAAAAATCTGAGCAAAAAGCAACGCAGACAAGATTGATACAGTTTTTCAATGCAGTTCAAAATGACAATGTGTCAGCTGTCACATCAAACATCTTGCAACATCAAAAAACTATCAATCAAAAATAAGATTTTATTTACTACATAGTTAATGTTTTTAAAAATTAAATAAAGATTACTGTAATTATAATACTGTATATAGTACTATATACTGCATATACTGTAATTATTTATAAGTAATGTAATACAAATTAAATAAGGTGTCTGTAAACAGAAAAACGCACACAAAGTATGAAAATGTTGGGAAGAAATGTTCGCAGGAACCTCACTCTATATTTCTGATAGGCATAATGGTTCACTATTTGCTAATTCAGTATTCGCAAAGAATTTATAGAATGTAACTACTGTGAATAACGAGAATTGTCTGTATTTGATCTTGAAACATGTTGTGCTTTTATTTAGTTTCACTGCAATTAAGCAATTATTTCAAGAAAGTTAGCCGAAAAGGCAAATTTTTTTTTGGGATACACACAAAAACTTTTCAAAAATTTTAAATGAATTTAAACTAAATTGATAATAAGTAAAAATTTTATTAGTAAGAAATTTCTCAATAAAATTTCAATTATAAAAATTAACTTTAAAACTTGAATTTAAGTTTTTCTATTTTTTTATTCTTAAACATCCTCATCTAAACTTTATTTAAACACCTCAAGATAAAATAAACTAGTATTTAGTAATTTTTAACTTATAGAAATAATTTAAAAATTGAATAGAAGATAAACAAATAAAAATAATATATGTACATTCATGTAATAAGCACAAAAAATATTAAAATGATGCTTAATTATATAATAAACAATGAAAATTTTAAATTTTTAGTTTGTGTGAGTTAATAAAGTTATGCTCTAGTTAGATCTGGCCTATATGAAAAAAAGAATAAATGCATTAAAGATATTATGCTGATTATGTAATAAATTTTGTTAATTTCATAAAAACCTTTGAGTACTATTTACTTTTAAAGCTCAAATTTTGAGAGACTGTTTCTTTTCAGATTTGAAAAAAGAAAATGACAAATAGTGAGATTATTGGTAAATTTTTAGTGATTAAGAATTAAGAAACTTTATTATTATTTTATTTTCATTTTCAGTTATATTAAATATGATATCAATTTATATTTATTAAACTAAGTTATCTTATAATATAAAAAAAATATCTACAAATAGTAATTCTTATTTATAATAATTTGCTTGGTAATTCAAAAGGCATTCAAAAAGTTCCTGGAAAAAATGTAAATAAAAAACAGAGTAAATTGAATTAAGCGCTTTATTTTTCAACATATGTTCCATTTAAGTTAAAATATTTTTCCATACATTAATTGTCATCCTTATAAGCTCTTCTGGTAAAAATCAATGCTCTCTTATTCTAGCCACTACCCTACAAAATGTTTCACTTCACCTATCGACTCCTAATGAATGCCTTTTTTTAAATTTGGGAATAAAAGTCTGATAGGATTAAATCTGCACTATATGGAAGAAAATTTCCCATCAGTATTCATGCAATACCACCTTGGTAGAACTTGCAAAGTGAACCATCATGTTATCATGGTGAAACAAGATGCACTGATGAATTTCTCTGGGCTGTTTTTCTTTTAGACCTGCATACAATTTTATTAAAACTGTTTCATAATAACTTGCAGTTATTGTTCTTTGATCTTCAAGAAAATCTATGTACAATACTCCATTAGAATCCCAGAAAATGGTGACCATTACTTTCATAAATGATCTTTCTGCTTTAACCTTTATGAGAGCACTTGAACCTACTGGTAACCATTGTTGCTTTGATTGTTGCTTGCTTTCAGGATCAAACTGGTAAATTCAAGTTCCATCACCATAACAATCCTGTTTAGAAAAGCATCAGAATTGGAATCAAATTTATTTCAAACTGATATAACACCATGCATAAATATTGTGCAGTACTGTTGCAAATACTTGATAACGCAATTCTAAACAGGTTTATGGTTGCATCAACTAATTATATAATATCCCTGTTTACAAATAATTACTATTTTCTGGGAATTTTTTGAACACCCTATGTATATTTTGATATAGGTAGGTAAGTTATGAACAGATTTTACGATTAACAAAATCACATAAAAAGAATTTGAATGAAACTTGGTCCCATCAAATTTGTTTTGACCCTGAAGACCCTGACAAAAGTATAAATGAAAATACAGATAATTCTTGACTTACAATGGAGTTCAGTTTCAAATCCTGTTGTAAGTCATAAATGCCTAAAATTTATGGATTTTTCACTACTAATGTTTACTGGGACACTATATTATCTTAATAAACATATGGAACACAAAAGTACAAGAATCACACACAAAAAAGAATAATTTCCATTTATCAGATCATTGGGTCGGGGACTTTAACCCATAAATTGCATTGATCAATCAAAATTTACTGATTACATCACAGTTTTAAGTATAAACAGTCATAAATCAAGGACTACATTTTATTGCAAAATAATGCCAATAAAGTACTGACAACTGCAAAAGAAAATACTTCAAAATTCAAATATGGAGGCTGGTTTGGTTTTGTTTGGACTTTGGGGCCCAAATAATGAGGAAACAAATGAAAATATTCAAAATGCAAAAAATGCTAACAATTACAAAATAAAAAATTTAAAAATGGGGACAAATTTTGCACTAGTTGAATTATTGGGGATGAGCACAGTTCGATCTCTCAAATTTTTCAATATATGAAGTTATTAAACAAACTGCTAATCTGAATTAAGTTTTGGCTAATAATTTCTGTAAATTTGTTTTTTTTTTATTATATTGGATATAATAATATCATCATCATTAAATAACCTTATTTACAGAAGGATATGTGCTATATCCTTCCATAAAAATCTACTTTATATATGGATATTTCTGGATTAAGCTAGATATAAGTAAATTAGTATTCCCTAATTTACATATATCCAGCTTCTATAAAATTTGCAACATTATGTAATATTTTATGTAACTTTTTCCAGATATAGAATATAAATATCCACTGTATTCGTAAATTACAAGTGAAAACATTTTAATTTAAGAAATATGAACTTTTAAATGCTGCAAACTAACATGTTTGCACTTGTAACTTACAAATACAGCAAATATTTATGCTCTATACCTGGAATTATGAAAAATATTTATTTAAAGTTGTAAATTTTAGAGAAGCTAGATATATTTGAACTATCTATATATAAAATAGATTTTCATGGAAGGATATAAATAATTATACTTTTGTAAATAAGTTTATTTAAACCCATTGAGGTCCGTCAATATGTAGACATGTCAAGAAAGTGAAATAAAAAATGATAGAAAAACAATTAAAAAAATTCAATCCTGAGTTATGCAATGCAGCTATTGCAGAGTTTTTTTTTTGTGTGTTTATTGGGTGAAAATATGTGCCTCCGATGATGATTTTTTGATTGCCAAAATTTCTTTTTAAATTCCATTTTAAAGATAGAAAATGTGAATGGATTGTACTATTAGAATTTGGATTATTTTTCATCAAATCTTATCAATTTTGCTTTCTTATTCTATTATATTTTAGTAATTTTATTTTGATTTTGGGTGTGAGAAATTTATTTTTGAAATTTTAAGTAAAATATGGAATTTTAGTATGATGACTGTCAAAATTTGTAAAATTGAAAAAATGTTGCAGATAATACAAAAATTTTGGTTAATTGTTAAAATAAATAATATTTTTACTTATTTGTTTATTATTGCTTTACTTTTATTGATAATTTAGTAAAATATGAGAAAATCCTAATGTAAACCACCTCAGGCTATAAAAAGGGGTATGGCACTTTTATTGTTTAACGGCAACCAGTTATTTCTTGAGAAACAGCAGCCAAGCTACTTTACTACGCTGCATGGATGTAGTGTCAACAAAACATCTGCAATTTAATTAAAGTAGGGTAGAAAATATTATAGTTATTTATGTGTGAGAGTGGACAATTTTCATATATGTTGTATTTTTGGTTATAAATTCAAAAATTTTAAAAAATAAATATTATTGATTTGAAGGGAAAAAACATAATATATTTTATTTAAAAAATGACAATATTTTAATAAATTGATGTAATTTTTTCAACTAATTAATTAATTAACTTAATGAAAATTTAATTAATATTTGGTTTTTTATTGATAATTTTTTAATATATTATCCAATTTTTTTCATTCATAGTTTCTTTTATTCATAAGACTTGCCACTATCAAAAAATACAAAAAATTTCATTGGATGGCTAAGATTTCATATAAAAAAATGTTTTCTCTGATTTCATTTAATTAACAAATAGTTGTGAAAGATATAAAAATCAAAAAAATTTTTATATCTTTAAAATGAGAATGAAAAACAAACTGAAAATTTCAAAAAATTTCAATGAAAATTAAGCGAGATTTCATAATTTTAATTTTTTACATATTAATTCAGTTTTTTTTTTTTGGAAAAAAAATTGCAGATGTCAACAGGTTAATGATGATGATATTAAAATAAAAATAAATTATAAAATATTTTTGAATAAACTTTATATGCAATGCAATCTTCAAAATTTTTCTTTCAAATATAGAATTTCTCAATTTTTGTAATTATTTTTATATGACAAAATTTTTAATTAATTTATTTTGTCATTTAGAATATTTTAAAAATCATTTTTATAATTTAATTTATAATTCAATACTAAAATGTTATATGGCAATATCACAATGATAATTATAATAATGCTGTATTTAATAAGAATTAGCAACCTATCAATAGTTACTTCCCAAAGTTATTACAGTGAAAACCTGATTTTGAAACTTTTCAGGGACCGGCCCGAAAAGTCGAACGAGCCATTTCGGGGACCGGCCCGAAAAGTCGAACGAGCCGGGAAAACGCACGAATGAAAACTCTGATGACGTCATAATAAAAAAGTTATATAATTAAAACGTAGGAACTCTGATGACCATAATAAAGAAGGTCACACGAAGCCGGAAACTCTGATGACGTCATAATAAAAAAGTTATATAATTAAAACGTAGGAAGATGCAAAATTTTACATTGCAAGTATAGGAAAATGCTCAGACTTCCGAAAATAGACATTAAAGCGGGAAAGTCAAGGGAAAGTTTTACATTGCATGTATAAGAAAATGCTCGGACTTCCGAAAATAGACGTTTAAAGCGGGAAAGTCGTACGATACGGGAATGCACAAGCGGGGTTTCACTGTATATTCTATAAAAATTATTATAATATAATGTAAATTTCAATTTCCTATATGTGCACTGCTATTAGGATAGTTATATCAATCATCCATCATTTTGAGTTTTATACATATAATAAGCAATATTTTTTAATTTACCATATTTATATAATAATTTAAAATAGATTAATTTGATTAACTTAAAAATTTGATCTATATCATAACATAGTCAAAAATATATCTTATGTAAGTTGGGAAACTCTAATGATGATTAATCAAAATGATTACCAAAAACTTTGTGACTATGTACATTTTTGAAAAGGATATAGAATTCATTAGATTAGTTTTAGTTATGTAGCCAAATCTCACAGTGATATACCTGGCCATTTAAGTACTCATCACACACTTGTCAATACTTGTGATAGGGTAAATCAGAAAATTGAAGGATTTAATTCAATAAAGCAAGCATGAATTCTTCTTGAAAAGTTTAAAGATGTGGAACTCAGAATTCAACAGGATCCTTCAAGTGATATGTAACTGAATTACCACAAAGCTATCTGGCTAACAAGAAGCACAGATCTTAGTGATTTTACCATAATTTAAGAGCCTAATGAAAAAATATATGCCTTATTATAATAATAGTACTATGCTTGTTAGTCTTATTTTATGTATAAAATATCTATAATTGTGAATTTAAAATCTATCAAATTTTTTTTTCTATATAAGTTTAGTACACAAGTTTAAAATTCTATAGAATAAACATCTATATAATAAAATATTATTGTTATATCATATAGTTAGTTCTTGAGGTTTCGTTCCTTTGATCAGGTCAAAAGTTGGGAATATATTAATCATCTGCTAATTATCATTATAGCATTATATAACATTCAGTAAACTTACGAAAACAAAACCAAAGGAAGCAGATACAAATGAATGCTGCTGGTATATCTGGCCACTGCATATGGGCTTATACACGTTAATTGTATTGACCAATCACAATGCTTATAAACTGCATCATGATCATAAATTTGAGTAGTCTTAAATTAATGATATTATAAATGAAGAAATGTCTGTATTTATAATATAAAATAATTATGCCAAAATTTTGAAATAAAGAATTTTCATTAAAAACAGATATGAAATTCAAATATGAAAGGAAAGAATTTGAAATTATAAAAATTTTGAATTGTTTTAAATCAAATTTTTATTATGTTCTATTATATTGAATTTATTATTTTTAGAGTTTTGATAAAATAAGCTTTGTTACAATATCCTTTACAGTTTTTTTAAATTAATAACTAGCTTTATAAAAAAAATTAACAAATTTCATTAAAACATGGATTTTACATAATTTTTAATGCACTTATTAGCTCAAGTTAAAATTTTCTACATAACATCTTATTCATGATTAACAAAAATAATAACAGTGCAAAAACCAGAATATTCAAATAAATACCAATTTAACTATAAATTGCATTGCAGAGACAATGCAAACTAATATTTAATAATGATTTAACTTTTTCTAATATTAAATGTAAAATATTGAAATAAATAATAATCTCCAATCATGATATTTAAAATGTGTTTTCTTCTGTGGATGTTTCAATCACATGAGATGTCCGAATGTGTGTCATAAGATGAGTCTTCCATGAGAAACGTCTGGTACACAGATGACAGATGTAATTCTTGCGTTGATAATAATGGATTTCCATATGTCTTCTAAGATTGCTGGCATCAAAAAATGATTTTAGACATATTGGACAGAATGGCTTATTTCCTACTTTACCCTGCAAGGACTTTGATTTCTTTTCATAAAGTTTGATTTGATTTTTTTGTAAATTTTGAAATGATGTATAATTCTTCTTCATGTAAGTTGAAATGTAGTCTGTAATCCAAACAAAAAATTTATCTTGACACTTCAACTCTACTATATACTAAAAACAGATGAATAATTTTTTTATCATCACAAAGAAGAAATCAATGCATATTGGATGAAATCTTAACAACCAATTATGAAATAATTCTTATACAGAAAAATATTCAATCACTGAGAGGATTATTAAATTAATAATGAGTTTTTATAAGATACTGATTTATGATTATAATAAAAAATTGGTTCCATAAAGATATTAAGGATAGAAAATTTTAATTCATAAAATTAAAATCAACTTTGTATTAGATTAATAAAATTAAAATATTTTCATAATTTAAAGTTATAAATAACAATATACATAACATACACATTACTATTACTGCATATTAAAAGTATTTTGGTAAATTTTTGTAAAAAAAATCTTTTACTATCAATGAGCTTTAGTTACAAAGTTAAAATGCACATGTATATAAACAAAAAGAAAGCATAAATAATACAACTACATCAACTCTACCAGGTAAACATGAGAGATAATATCTGACAATTTTTGGCATTTTTCTAGATTTTAGCATTTCATAAGCTTTTAAAACAATTCATATAATTATTTATTATAGAAAACAGTAATATATAGTCAACATTTTTGTTCAAGATCATTTATATTGACACGCACAAAAAAATGAAATCTATAATTTTTGTGAAAGTTAATCAATTTTGTAGCTATTTATAACAATTATAACTATTTTAATATTTATCTTATCATTAACATTTGAATAACACACTAAAAAAATAATTTAAAAAGAATACAATATTTAAAAAAATCATCCTACATTTTTGCACAGAATAACAAAACTTATTAAAAAAAAGTTTTTGTTTTTTAACAGCTACAAATACAAATTAGTTAAGTTTCAGTTCTCAGAAATTATTATTCAAATAAATATAATATATAACTCTAACAAAAATAAACAAAGAGAACTGCCTAAACAAGTTCTCAATGTTTTTTATCATATAACCAAAATAAGCTTCACAAAATAAAATAATAAATTGAACTCTAAGTAATTTTCATTAATTTATCATCTTTCCATAAATCATATTTGATTTATTTATTTATTATGAAAAATTCCAAAATATTTTAAAGTAATTATAAAACTGTTTTCTGTATTTAATTAATATTTTATGTTAATTTGTAAATCATTGATTTTTTTATACCATTTTCATCATCATATGAAAATTGTTTACTATAAAAAATGAAAACACTAACTGAATCTAAACAAATCTAAAAATTATAATTTTAGCAAAGTAAATATTTATATAAAATGAAATATTTAAATATAATATTATGGAGTATAAATTTCTCAGTAGTAATCTACATCTGTGGTTTTCAATTTTTTTTTTTTTTCTTTTGAATGGAGAGTTCTGTAAACAATGAATGCATAAGAGTCAAAATATTTTCATTCATTCTTTCCTTATTTATTAATTTTGATTATTGACATTTACAATTATCAAATTTTACTCTGAATATAATGTATTAATTAGAATATAATTTCTATCTTGGATGTAAGATATTAATATGGAGAGAAACCATAGATTTATGTTTTTCAGTATACTGATAATATGAATTTTTAAATATTTCAAAATATACAAAATTTTGAACTTTTGTGTTTTTTTCTATATATACAAAATTTTGTAGAACTTATGGAGAATAATCAAAAACTTCAAATTAAAAAAAAAAATTGTTGATATACAATGTAAATTAAGTATTATCTATAAAATACTGAATGAAATACTGAATGATAAATGACATATATTATTATAAACATTTTCATATATAGAAAAGAATGTAGATTTCTGATTCAAATAGGTAAGCAAAAACAAGAGTCAGAACTTTCTCTACTAATCTTCCAAAGATACAAAAACAAATCAGTTTAAAGTAGGAAAATACAAGTTTATTAGAAAGTAAAGTAAAACTCAAAGCCCTTTAGCAGTCAAAAACTTTTATCAGAAACTTTTTCAATGCACTTGGCATCTTCCTCAGCTGCTTTGTAGTAGCAGCTAAGGAATGCCTTATGATGTACCATTATTATTTAGATTTTCTTTATGCATTTATTATGCTAGTGTTATTAGATTTTTCAACTTTTTTTTGCACCAGTCCTTTGAACTACTGTGATATATATCAAATGATGCAATTTTTAAAACTTCTTCTGTTTGAAATATCTGAATTTTTGTTATTCTGTTCCAAATTCTATTTTTTTGTATGAACTGAGGAAAATATAAAAGGATCGAAAGCATTTTCTGCATACATATTTACTTGTTTATGAAGTTGCAATCTAATAAACTTGTATTTTCCTATTTTGAAAGGCTTTTGTTTTTGTATCTACAAAAGCAAAATTTACTGGATTATTTCTAATGAATTTTAATTTTTAAATGTATACTGATTTCTAATTGTTTATTTATTCTAACTTTATTAAAGTTAGAATGATTAAGTAGTTATGTATTTAAGTTTTCACTATTCTGTAAAGTATAAAAACCATTATTTAGAAGTGATATATTTGAAATATTTATCATGCATTTCAGCTTCCAACTGTAATAAAATTTATATGGTTTCTTTATATTAAATATTCATATAAAATTGAGCATTTTTGAAAACCAGAAAATGAATCTTTAACGTTATTAATATTAATGAGTTGTAATGAAATTAACATAAGTGATCTTTTTTTAAAGTGGATATTTATTTCTCTATTTTCTGAATGAATATTTTCATTTATTTTTTAGAAATTTTGTAATATTCAATAAAACAGAAAGGGAATAACAAGAAAAGAAATACCCATAGAATATTATGAAAATATAATCATTTGTCTAAAAAAATAAAACTGCTCATTTGTAAAAACAAAACTGATCACTATTGAAATGCATATTTTGTTGTAAATATAATCAGCAAGCATTTCTCTAAGATATATATATATATATATAACTTGTATTTTCCTATTTTGAAAGGCTTTTGTTTTTGTATCTACAAAAGCAAAATTTAGTCTAGCATAGCTAGGCATTGGAGCAAAAAAGGTTAACCCCTTGAGTGCTTTTAGCTAAGCATAATTAATACAAAAAAAAAAAAAAAACAAAAAAATTAAAACTGTTTAATTTTTATTTAAATTTTTTGAAATATTTAGGATTTATTGCATTATAAATTTATTGTGATTCTAATGATGTAACAAATTCTTTCAAATTTTATTTTGTGTCATAATTTTTTGTTCATTATATGAGATCGGAGAAAAAACAATTTTTTTCTATATGAAATCTTAGCCGTCCAACAAAATGTTTGATATTTTCTGATAGCAGCAAGTATTGCGAATAAAAATAAGACATAAATCAGGAAAATTGGATATTTTAAAAAATTAGAGATAAAAACCAATTATAATGCAAATTTTAATTAATTAAATTAATTAATTAATCAAAAAGTGACAAAAATTTATTAAAATATATTTTATTAAAAAAATGACAATGTCTATTGATTTTTTTTTCTTCATTCCAATAATTTTTATTTTTTATAAATTTTTGAATTTATAACCAAAAACATGACACACATGAAAATCATCCACAATCCTACATAAACAGCTATAACATTTTCTACTTTACTCTTCTTGGCCTCGAGATATTTTGTTGGCATTCTATACCCAATACCACATGCAGCACAGTAAAGTAGACTTGGCTGCAATTTCCTGTGGAACGACTGGCCACCATAAAACAATAAAAATGCCACACCCCTTTTTATTGCCTGGAGCTGCTGTTTACATTAGGATTTTCTTATATTTTACTAAATTATCTGTAAAAATCAAGCAATAAATGACCAAAAAAGTAAAAATAATTCTCTGCAATAGCTCTATTGCATAACTCAGAATTGAATTTTATTTATATTGGATTTTATTTTTTTTTTTTTTTTTTTTTTTTATATTTTTATTTTAAAAAAAATAAAAATTTATAAAAATTTTTTTTTTTTTTTTATCATTTTTTGTCATGTGAATAATTCATCAATCTAATTAATGTGCTTAATAAAAATTTTATTTCTGACTTCTTCATGTAAAGAAACTCATTACTTTATATAATATTCTAAAGAGTATCCAGAATTTCCAATTAAATGGAAAGATTTTTTATAATGAAAACTTTTTGATATATTTCAATAGATATTTCATAAAAGTTAACTTACTATTATCATTTCTTCCAATTGTTACTTTTTCTTTGATCATATATTTTGATGATTTTAGTTCACTATAAAATATAAATTCATTACAATAATAATATTAATTTTTTAAATATATTTTTAAATTGTAAATATTAAAGTAATAATTTTAAAAATAAAATTAGAAATTATTTTTTGATTAACACAACAACAATACTGTTTAATAAGTGAATTATAATTTTAGCTGTTTATCTGAAATAATAATTTATCTTGTTCTAGTGTCAAACTAGGACAAGATAAGGTTGTCAAACTAGGAACTTTTAAGATTAAGCCTCAATGTCTTTGTCAGTTACATTACAAAAAATATTAGTACTTCAGATAGCTTATGTATTAATTCATTTATAAGTTTAACCGCTTGAGTGCCTTTGCTGTGCATACTGATAAGGCATGCCCTGTGAGGGTGGGCCTTTGCCATGATAAAACAGTAACAGTCTGAAATGTGATAACATGTCAACGGATGTTTTAAAAATTATTTTACACTAATCTAAAAAAGCTTTTTGAAATTTATATTATTACTATATATTGCATATTACATTTATTATTATCGAATACTGATTAAAAAAATTTTTCCGTTTTATAATACAGTGGTACCTCGGATCACGAACGTCTCGGCTCACGAACAAATCGGTCTACGAACACCATTTGCGAACAAATTTTTATATATATGTTTATATATATAACAACATGATTAAATTAATAAATAGTAATAGTCTTAAAGTTGTAGATCTTGATCTGATCTTTGAAACATAGTATATTATTTAGCTATAGAAGAGAATTTTATACAGTCTTATAACTGAAATATTCAGAACTGTAAAACTGATAAAATCATTCTAATTTTATATGAACTTATTATTAATGATATTAACCAATGAAATTTATATAACCTAATTATGAGTTATAATAAATGTAATAATATAGGAATAGGAAAAGTTCAATCCCTCATTAATTTTTTTTATCCTTTATTTGTTCCAATACAATATAATAAACAGATAAAATTAAACAGTCTAAAGATGATTTTCAATGATAAACTCATCATCATAAACAAGGCAAAGGAAATTATTAATGTCTTTATCATTGAACACAACACATTGGATTAAAATTTAAATGCTATGAAATTAATCTATATGGGAGCTATTGACTATTATTCTGTATACTATAAAAGACTGAAATAGTATAGCTTTCAATATATAAAACAAATAAACTAAGTACATTCATAGAATTTCTGAATTATAATTTTACACATTCTTTTAATTTATTGGAAAAAGAATTCACATAAATAAAACACAATTTGGAATTAAATAAAATTTATTACAAGATAAAAAAAACCTCTTTCACAGAAATATGGCAAGACTACTTTTTCAAACCTATAATTCCTTCAATGAATTTTTTATTCAATGAATTTCAATAAATTTTCTTATTTGCCTTAATATCCAGTAATTGCATACATATAGGATATATTATGATGAATAATGAGCTAACTTTTAAATAATGTTTACATTAAATTAAAACAATACTCTGTTATTGAATACTAAATTATATAAGTGTAATTACCTTGTCCATGTTGCTGAAAAGTAACTTGAGAACTTTCTGATTGATAGCTACTTGGTCCAGGAATTGCTGGAATAACAGAATTATCAAGATATGATATGACTGAATTATTTTTATCCTTTTGTTGAGAAGGCCCAGGAACTGGTGATAACTGACTGCTTTCAAAAGAAAGATTTTCAGGCTTAACATCTAAAAAAAAAAAATATATAGCATATACTAATTAAAAATTTCTAAAAGATGAAATATTAATTTGTAATTAAATCATATAAATAATACAGATGCTCAACTTATAACAAGGTTTTTGTTTGAATCAATGCAATAATGTTACTATATTTTTTTTGTGGTTACTTATTAGATATAAATATGGAAAACAATTTTTATTTTTTTGAAATTTATTATTTGTTAATATAAACCTTCTAAATGCATAAAATCTCACTTTTAGATATCTTCTAATTAAAAATAATCATTTCTTTTATGGCAGTTTGTTGATATTTTATAAATATTTATGTAATCCAACACTACTTTAATAAAATTATGTAAACAAAATATTATATTCCATACAGTTGTTGGGAATCTTTTGCAGAATTCAAAATAAATGCACTTCCTGTTTTATTTGCAACACTCTTCAAGCAAATAAAATAAAGGATTAGATATTAGCTAAGGAGTTTCAATGTCATCTGAATGTAGCAAATGATTGGGCAAGTAAACAAAGGAATAAATATGATCTTACAATCATGAAATATAATATTTCAACTTGGATGGTTTCCAAATAACATCAAATTTTATCACATTCTCTGATATTATTTCTTGTTTTATTGTGACATTTTCTATCCAAGTAGTAGTATTTATTTTTGAATTTTTTAAGCCAAATGTATAATATGCAAATTATGATGATGAATTCAAAAATTCTGCCTTTAGAATTAATAACAAAATATAGATAGTCTGATTTATATAGATCTGGAATATGTAGATCTGTACTTACATAAAAATTCCCTGATTAAAAACAAATATACTGATCATAACAAATAAAACTAGTGCAGAGATAAAATTAGGAGAAAAATGTTTGTATTATTTATCATATGTACACAGATTTTATGGACTCATTAGATTAATTTTAGATTAATGAACAAGGCTCAGATCTGGATGTTTCTTGAAAAACAAAATGTGAGACTTGGAATTAAATCTGGATCCTCTAAGATAGTAAGTGACTACTTTGCCATACGACTTATGTGCTTATTCTTTCTTCTTGCAATATAACCATTTTTTTGTTGAGTCTTTGTGACACAGAATAAGGTATAAGATATGCTCCGACATATACATTTTGACTTACATCAGGTTTCACAGAACAATCCACTTATGTAAGTTGCAAATGCCTGTAATTTGATTTTTATCTTGTAAAGAAAAGTTAAATATACAGAAATACCTTGTTATTGCACTAGTTATATTCTAGATTATCCCATCACTATAAAGTGAATCACAACCTTTTTTTTATTTGATAATGCTTACAAAAGTCTAGAAATATATTTGCATATTTACACTATTATTCATTAAGTGCAAATATTAAACTCAATTGGACGGTTAAACGGTAAAGCATTTACTTATCAACTTGGAAGATATGGGTTTGATTCTGGATCTCATCTCTCTAATTTTTCAAAACCAACTCATGTGTGTCAATTTATGTTTTTTATATACTGAATTTAAGTATTATTTTGCAGATACTTTTTCTTTTGAGATATAAAAAAAACAAAATATAATTGAAAAGTACAGTCAAACCTCTTTAAGCCGCCACCATCGGTTCGAAGGTCCTCTCTGGCGGTAAAGGAGGGTGGCGGTTTATGGTAACACGAGATCAAACATGTATAGACTAAAATGACATTGTTTCATTTAATTAAAGGGGATCAGAAATAAATTGCTGAGTAGCAGAAGGATTTTTATTTTTATATTCACAAATTAAAATCTTTTCGTGAACATCTAATGTCGTTTTTGACATTTTTCCGAGTAAGAAACAGCAACGATACTCACAACAGTTGATTTATAAAAAATAGGAGGAGATTTGTTATTGGCTTTCATCAGGCAAATAACGAGGGTGGCGGTTTATAGAGGGGCGGCTTAAAGAGGTTTGACTGTATCATATTAAGTGAAATGTTTTAAAGTATGTTTATATAGTAACCATTATACATTGTGATAAAGAACTTGTGACATGCACATCATTTCTAGTTATATTAATCATTTCTTTAAATATTGTTTAATATTTTATCTTCTAATATTTATTTTCTGATTGTATGCTTATTTATTAAATGATTTTAATTTTGATTTATTTTTTTATGAAATTATTTAAAAATTTATAAGTATATATAAAATAAGCCAAGCAGTTCAAAAAAGATTAATCACCCATTTTCCAAATGTATCATTTATTTCAGAATGATTAAAGTTAATAGATTAAAATGTGTAACATCAAAATCATTTTCAATTGAATTAATTTATGCATTAAATTATATAAATAATAATCAAAGTATATTCCATTCTAAAAGTTGTAGGGATAATGCAGGAAAGTCATACTGTTGCTCTTAGCTTTAATGCTTAGCACCATCTGTTAACAACAACAAAAATAAAATTCTTAATAAATATATAGGGTAACACAAGAAATCACAACAAGCACTTGAAGTGCTTGTTGTGATTTCTTGTGTTGTTAGAAGCAGCAGAACTCAGTTGTTTATAGTAATATACAGGGTATCCTTATTTGTTGTCTTTATCTTGGAAGATTGAAAGTTAGTAATTTTTAAACAGATTAATATTAATTAGTGCTGTAAATTTATTAAAATTTGACTTTAATGGTCTGACTATTATTAAATTTTATAAAAATTAATCAAATAATTCAGAAGTTTGTATGGAAAAAATCTTTGAAGTTTGAATGTCTGCCTTTTTAAATAGTTGAAGATAAAGGATTAATTGATGTGTCATTGAGACATATTCAACAGCATAATCATCATGCTAAATTTCATAAAAATTAAATGAATAGCTTCTGAGATACAGTGAAAACTGAGTTCACGACCACCTGTGCAAGAAGACCACCTGACATAACGACCACGATTTATGGGAACCAAATTTTTTCCCATAGAAGTAATGCTATTTGACCCTCCAGAAGACGACCACCGCATAACGCGATCATGACCATCATTTTAGTAGACCAAACATAAAGTGAAACAGTCTATGACGACCATAATTTTTTAACTTTGCTACTAATTATGACCATCATTTTAGTAGACCAAACATAAAGTGAAACCGTCTATGATGACCATAATTTTTTAACTTTGCTACTAATTGACTATTTTTATTGCTTACATCAGTATGTTTTTTTGTTAAATTTAAATTTCATTAAGTCAAACCACTGCAATTGAAAAAATTGCACCGTAGGAATTTTTCCCATTATTCATACACAAGAATGATATAGAGCACTGGAATGACGAAATCATAGTGACATTTTTACTTTAATGCGATATCTTTTTAATATGTATGTTTCTTAGATTTTTATTTTGATATGATAATTAAATTTTGTATTAAAAATGGTAAAAATCATACTTGAATGCCTATGGCGAAGTGATATAGGGAAAACAGAGAAAGTGAAAACAATCAGCCACCGGATCCGGATGTTTGTATTAATCAAATGTAATCTCATGTGATGTTAAACCACGAGATAAACAAAAAGTAAATTCCTTGAATTTAGAACAGCGAATAAAAATGATTGAAGACAGTAAGAAAGGTCTTTCTGACCAGCATTAACAGGCTGCCGGATGGCTAAGTGGTAACATGCTGGCATGCCACGCTGGAGGACCCGGGTTCGCGTCCCGGGTCTAGTCCCGGATTTTTCCAGGGTGCTGGGCCCAGCGATCCCCATCCTTCACCATCCGGCCCCCCTCCATGGGTGTGGGTGCAGCCTGTGGTTGGAACTGGCCCCGCCCCTTTAGTAATCTCCCTGATTGGAAAAAGGACGTAAAATATGCAAAAAAAAAAGAAAGAAAAAGACCAGCATTAACGGTGGCTGGATGGCCAAATGGTAACGCATCGACGAGCAACGCAAGAGGACCCAGGTTTGGTCCCAGATTTTTTCGGGGTACTGGGCCGGGCCTGGTGATCCCCGTCCTTCACCATCTGTCCCCCCTCCACGGGTGTGGGTGCAGCCTGTGGTTGGAACTGGCCCGCTGTCTTAGTAATCTCCTTGATTGGAAAGGGGGCGTAAAATATGCTTAAAAAAAAAAATAGCATTAACAGAAAAATTTAACGTGGGGAAAACACAGATCCACAAAATATTGTCTCAAAAAGAAATTCTGACTGAATGGAGGAACAACGGAAATCGCAATCTTAAGCGAAACTGTAAGAAATGTATTGAAGAATTAAATAATTGAAAATAATGAAAATTGTTGTCTCAATTAAACATCAAGCACTGCTTTTCCGTAGAAATTATAAAAAATATAAGTGGAATGTAACAAAGCACTATTGATAGTTTTTCCATACTAATTAAATTTGTTGTGTGTTTGAATAAATGATAAATTGTGTTATAAATTGTAACAAAAGCATCGTTTCGATTTTATTAAAGCGTAATCGTTTTATTTCATTTAAGCATGCTGTATTATATTTAACTTGTATAAGCCGACCAACTGTACAAACGACCAATTTTGATTGGAACCAGAGTTAGTCATCTTATACAGGTTCTATTGTATTTGCTTAAAATATCTTAAGTTTGAATGTTTATTATTTTTAAACAGTTACAACTAGAGATTTAATTGATGCAGTATTGAGGTTATCTTTAAAAGATAAAATACCATGAAATTTCATGAAAAAATATAAATTAGTTCAAAAATTATCAGCAAAGAACACAGACATACAGCCAGACAACACACGCACACAGAATGGTGATCTTATAACACCATTTAGACATACAGAATGATGATCGTCCTTTGAATAGTAGTCTAAAAATGACTGCATGCAAGAATATTTTAATCATTACTTAAAATTTAATTAATGGCTTAAACAAAATATTACTTATTCCATTTATTATAATATAATTCAATAATGAAAAATTTTGTCAAATTTTTGTGTAAATATAATTAGAAATTTAAAAAAAGGTTTGTTTATACACATCACAAAATGATGAAAAACAAATGAGTGTCATGTTACAAAACAATGAATTATTTTTAGAAACAATTAATTATTGGCCATTCATATTATGCGAATACAATAGAATTCCCAATTATTCATGTTGTGGATTAACTGGGATTAATCAGCAATCCCAAAAGTGATGTTTAATTATTGATGTTTTATGTTAGATGTCATATCTAATAGATTTTTAAATGTACCAGATTCATTTCTTTATTATATCTTACTTGTTAGACAAATTGGCAATCAATATTAGAATCAAATTAAAATTATAAATATCGCAATAATTTTTTGATGCAAATAAACAAACTTCTTATTTGAATATATACAAATTTTTTTAAAAATTTGAATGTATATAATCTATGAATGCAATTTATTTTTTTTTTAATATTAAATGCATATTGTTTCAAATTCCGTTTTTTTTTTTTTATTTTGTGGATTATCTGGGGAATTAATTTCCCAATTACCTCAGTTAATCAAGAGTTTATTATATTTCATTACACAAGAAGTATAATGTGAAACATCAGACTCTAGGTACAATAAAACAGAATAATTATAGCACTAATAGCAATAGTGGAAACTAGAATCTCTTTAATTGTAAAACATTTTCAGTTACATTCAAATAACTTTCTTCAGTACACATTAATAGCATAATAGAATTACAGACTTTTTCTATAACAGAATTAAATATTAAATTGAGTTTTTAAGCAGTTTTCTTCCTTTTGATTTTCTTGTAGACTTCAGGTATTTTTGTCTTGGTTGCTTTTCATGCATTAAAAAATGTTTTAAATGGATAATAAGAAATCTTAAAAATTTAGAGAAAATTCTAATTTTTCCAAATTTTATTAAAAATTCCTTGATATGAATGTTCACTTTTTCTTATGTTTAGATCTAATTTTCTCTATTTCACCACTGTCACAGTTAAAACATAGTTCAGCTAATTTATAATATATGCATATATAAATATATTCTTGATTATCTAGTATAGAAAGATGTTTTATTACAAAATCTATTTTCTCTCCCATCTCATCCATGTAGATAGCAAATAAGGATTGTATAAGATGAAATAAAAGAGGAGAAAAATAATTATATCTAGGTTTGTAATAAAATATTTTTATATACTAACTTGTAAGTTTACAGGGTATCCAAGATAAATGCAGTATACTTGGCCTTTATCTTTCTTACTATTATAACACAAACACACACAATAACAAATTCAATAAAATAAATTTCAATATATGCACATATATCATTGATTTTTCAGTTTTTTTAAAAAAATTAATTAATGAGTATTAAATCTATTTATAATTAAAAATTTTCTATATAATTCCATGAATGTAAATATCAATTGAAATAGGCTATTGTATTCATCCTTCTGATAGTGGTTATTAGCAAAAATCTGAAAGCTGCTTTTCTATAGCTTTTACATTTAAATTAATTGTTTTTAATACATGTCAGATTTTATATATATTTCAATTGTATTTTTTTAAAAAAGTCAATCATAAAAATTTTTCAATTCAGTTTCTTTATATAAAATCAAATAAAAATGCAATATGATTTAAGATATCTAACAGATATTGTAATATTAAACAAAATCATTGGGAGACACATAGATAATCAATTCAGAATCATAGGTTCTCTATTTTGAGATACTGTACAGTATTTTGTGTTCAGAATAGAAAAAAAATGATTGCATAATAATAATCATCAGAAAGTCTGAAGATAGGTTTTGTAAATAAATATTTCCCTTAAAAATAAATGAATAGGTCAAAAAAACATTAATATAGAGAAGAAAGAAATTTTCAGGATAGCTTTTAATGATCATTATAGAGATTTTACTTTAGGAAGGAGTTAACAGAGCTGAGCAAAGCTGCAAAATTTCTTAATATGAAAAATTTGAGCAATAAGAGAATAACAGTTATATAATTACTAATGTCCATGTTTCTCTTATATGGACATTAATAAATTACAAAGTATTATAGAAGAAGCTTTATTGTTATTCCATTGTTATTTATTTTTCTGAAAATTATCAGGTATTTAAACTATTAGATTATTATTATAAAATGGCTAGTAATTTATGTTTTATTTTAAAATAATATATATAAACTATTCTTATATATATTTATATAAATTACATAATATAGTATAAATGTGTATATTACTACTATATATATTTTTATAAATAGTAATACTATAGGTAGTCCTCAATTTACGATAGTGATGCCATTGATAAATTCTGTGATTGATCAATATAATTCACACGGGTTCATGTCCCAGAGTAATGATTTTATATACAAAAATCATCCTTTATGTCTGGTTTTAGTAATTTTGTATTTATTATGTTTATTATGATAGTGTCCTAATAAACATTAGTCATGAGAAATCCATAAATTTTGGATATTTTATGACTTATGACCATTCAGACTTATGAGATTCAGGTTTGAAACCAAATTTCATCATAAGTCAAGAACTATTGTACATAATTTTGTAAAGCTGTTTTTAAATAAATGCATTAATATGTTAGAATTTTTAAAATTTTTTTTTGACCATAAGAATTGTTATTCTTGATTTTAAACTTTGAAGTTATGTAATAAACATTAGTTGTATAGGTCAGGCATGTCAAACTCATTTTAATTAAGGGTCATTTAATGAGCCTGTAAGATTGTCGCAGGCCACATGGGTTCAAGTCCCAGAGTAATGATTTGATATACAAAAATCATCCTTTATATCTGGTTTTAGTAATTTTGTATTTATTATGTTTATTATGATAGTGTCCTAATAAACATTAGTCATGAGAAATCCATAAATTTTGGATATTTTATGACTTATGACCATTCAGACTTATGAGATTCAGGTTTGAAACCAAATTTCATCATAAGTCAAGAACTATTGTACATAATTTTGTAAAGCTGTTTTAAATAAATGCATTAATATGTTAGTA
>AYEL01034168.1:0-24757 GCA_000484575.1 Olivierus martensii
GCAACAATCTTACAAATTTTAGAGTAAGAATTCAGAAATATAGAGAGGATAATTAAAAATATTTGTGTAATCAAATGAAAATATTACAAAAATATATAATTACTACAAAATTGCTTTTAATTATACATGTTTTTAATTTAATTCCTCGTTATCAATCTTTAATTTTCTATTAAGCGTTAAAAGTCACATTTTCTGTACAAAACCAAAACCTTTCCATTAAAATTTTAAAAATTCAAATATCCATAACTATTTACATTTTTTAAATAAGTTAATAACACAACAAATAAATCTTTAACAAGCCTGTTAGCATGTCCTTTATACACTCCTTTAAAGAAGGATTGTTTGGAACTTTATTATTGTATTTGCCTATTCAAAAAAACACAGGTTCTCATTTGTGGCTTTTTGTTTTTTGGAAAGAAATTTCGCACAAACCCATGTAGTTCTTGCAGGAAAGCACTTAGTTTGTGTCAACCATCTGAAAAATCACTATCATCTTACATATACGTCAATAAGGCCAATCGAAAAATCTCATGCAATTAATTACATTTCATTAAAATCAAACTAGTATAATAATTTATGACAGCTATGAAGCGAGAGTTACTTCCTATTATCTCATAAAATATTGTTCTCATTTTCATTTTTTGAGAGCATTTGGGCCACAAAAAATCACATTGAGGGCTGCATGTGGCCCATGGGCCGCCAGTTTGACACCCCTGGTATAGGTGATGATGAAGAAGTGGGAAATGATGGAATTGAAAACATTAAAAGTAAAAAACTTTATTTTGCCTAGAATGCTATATGTTGTGTTTAATTATGTTAAAAAGATAGGATATTTGAGTTAGGCAAAAAAGTTAGGTATGTCCTGATGGATTTCTATAGTTAAAATTAATATTGAAATTCCATTTTTTATTATATCTATAAATAAGCCTTATTTGAAGTGGAAAAAGATATTTTTTATTATATAACAATTAGAATATGGTATTCTAATTGTTTTTATGTATAGCTGATGATGATTTATTGAAGTCGAAAGTACTTCTATAATAAAAATATCTTTTTCCACTTCGAATAAGGCTTATTTATAGATATACTAATTATTTAAGTTGAAGGTTATTTATGCAATATCCATTTTTTATATTGTTTTGATTATTCCAAAAATCAGTTGACTCATATAATACATTTTGCATATTTTTATCAATTAAAAAATAAATATTTAATGAAAATAGAAATTAAATTCTGATATTAAGTAAATATTTTAATATCAAATGCTACTGATTTTTAAAATTTGATTACAAATTACTTTTTACTTAAAATTCTTAAAAAAAGTTAACATACATATTGAAATTATATATATGTTTTTAATCACAGTGTATATATCTTCCAAACAGATTTCATATGATACAATTTAATAGCAGTAAAATTTTGCTTAGAAAAAATATATTTAATATTTTTTCTAAGCATAATGATTAAAAAATTAAGATAAGCATAACCAGAAAGATCAAAAAATAATGTACCAGAAGATTGTGAATATACTTTAATAAATCACATTTTATTTATGAATTATATATAAATAAAAGCAATTATTTATAATCTTTATTTCATTAATACATTACATATCTCAATTCATATGAATTACATTTAATAAATATACAGTTGATTCTGCTTAATTGGGACACATTCGGACTAATCCATTTTGGCCCAATTAAGCAGCTGCCCAATTAAATGAACTAATAATAAATTCTAAAATAAAATATGTAATACGTAGATAAATAAATAATAGGTAAAAAATAAAAATTAGTGTACCTATTTTAATGTTTATTATTCAAAATACTGAAAATGGGCCACTGATATTCATGCCTCGCCCACTAACTATAGAAAACCTTGATCTAATGCTTCTTTGACTTCTGGATCCTTTCCATCACACTTTCTTATGGACAGTTCCTGGAATTTCTTTCTGTTATGCCCACTTCTTGCACAGTTGCTTTGATCTTCTGGAATTTCTTTCTGTAATGCCCACTCCTCACGCAGTTGAATTAGGAATTTCTTTCTGTAATGCCCACTCCTTATGCAGTTGATTTTCTTTTAATTTCTTTCTGTAATGCCCACTCCTTACGCAGTTGATTTTCTTTTTAAGGAATGATATTTTTTTTAACTACGTCATAACAAAGACTGCATTATATTTTCTTAATTTAATAACTGCTTGCTCATATTAACATCAGTTAATATGATTTTGAAGGAATGATATTTTTTTTAACTACGTCACAACAAAGACTGCATTATATTTTCTTAATTTAATAACTGCTTGCTCATATTAACATCAGTTAATTTCTGTATCTATCATCATCATCATTAGCATCAATAGCTATTCTGGATAACAATGAAGATGAAAACAATCTGATATTCTGGAAATCATTGAAAGTGAAGCATAGTAAGCAAATGAATTTTCACAACACATATCACTATATAAATGATGTATCACTGTAAGAGTATGCTTAGACAACTATCAAGCATAGGTATTCCTCTAATTATAAACATAATTTGTTCATAAATTAAAGTTTTAACTTAAAATTTATTGTTACACTGAACCCACAGGCACTAAACATATTTTATATATATTGTATACATTATTGCTTAAAACAAATTAGAAATTTCTTCTTTCAAAGATTGCCTGGATGGCTGCATGGTAAAGTAGTAACTTATACCCAGAGGATCAAGATTCAATTCTTGATCCCCTCTAATTTTTCAGGAGTCAGGTTAACCCATATTTGAATCTGGTTTCAAGAAATTTAAATATCAATATAAATAATTGAGCATCTTTGAGAATATGAAGCTCCATGAGCTTTGAGAATTGAGCATCTTTAAAGAATATGAGCTCCATAGAGTTCATATTCTTCCATGGTTATATCAGGAAGAATATGAACTCCATGGAGGCTGAGAGAATCTTGCTGTGTAAGGTCTGGCATCATCATGCTGGTAAATAGCACCTGGAAGGTATGGCACATAGGCAATACAATTAGCTACAGAATGTTGTCAATGTACAGGCAAGCTATCAAAATACCTTGTATCAAAACTACTGAAGATTGACTATCATAGGAAATAACCCTCAGACTGTAACCTTAGGTATAATGACAATATGCCACTCAACCACTGCAACTGGAATGAGTCATGGAAATTATCAATTGGATTGAGTGATTTCCATGGCTCCTTCATATACAGATACAATAATAATCTGTATCAAGAGAGAAAAGGGATTCATCACTGAATACAACATGATTCCAATCAGACATTGTCTGGATAACTGTTGCATAAGCTGGGTAGTTAGTAGTAAACATTTTAACGGTCACAGAGAATAAAGTTCTGCTTTTGCCACTCTTTACTGAATGGTGTCCCTTGATGCACAGTGCATAGAGGAAGGTATGTGCCTTTTGGATGATGTCAAGGATGCCAATTATGTTGTTATGGCAGCTCTCATAATCACATGATCTCATTGAGCAGTTGTTGCCCTGGGATGTCCAGATTCTTTGTAGCAATTATGTGTACTTTCCTGGACCCATGCTGCCATTTTACCACCACATTGCTCCAACAAAAATGGCAGCTGAAATGTCTGCAAGACCACCAGCTTCTTTTAATCCTATAATGCAACCCCTCTCAAACTCATTCAAGTGCTCATACTGCTAACAGATATATTGTAGAGACATCTTCATAGGATATTTAATGTAATGAAACAGCAAAATTAGTTAGATATATCTTATTTACAAGTACAGCTCCTTATACTGGTTCTAAGATTCATCCTTCTTTTGTGCTTTTGAAACATTCTGTGCATTTATTGGCAATGAAATTTAATCATTTTTATATATAGCCAAATGGCATTTGCTTACCAAGTTTCATAGTTCTCGCTCTATTTTTTTAGGGGTATCTCATTTTTCAACAGAATGTATTATATATGTTACGGTTAAAGTGATTAGTCCAGTGATTATGCATAATCACCAACGATTTCAGTAAAAGTGATAAACTTATTTCATATAATGCAAATTTATCACTTTTATCATGATTATTCATATTTGCCAGCCCGTACTGGTAAATATGCTAAATCGTAAGCAATTAATAAAATTTACCGGACAATATGCATAATTGCCAGTCTAGGATGGTAAATTTGATTAATAATGCATTTTTACTGAGTAATGTAGTAGTTCGCTGCATTCATCATAGTTTATGTAATAACTTGGCTTTAAGCAGTAAAAAAAAAATAAGATCTTACTTGGTTCAAGAAGTAATCACAAATGAAGATGCAGAAATCTAAGTTGACACCTGGATAAATACATCTATAAAACTTGAACATTATGGCCGGATATTTTTGTATATGACAAAAAAAAAAAAAAAAAAAAACTTGAATATGGTTGGCTGGATATTTTTGTATATGACAAAAAAAGAAAAATTATATATCTTATTGAGATCGAAATCACAAGATTTGTTAACAACAGAGAATGAAAAAATGAAAAAATGAACTGAGCATGATATATAAGTGTCAAGTACAGATAATTCCCTATGTGGTGACTTTGGGTGGTATTGCAACAACTTACCACAAAAATCATATCCAAGCTATCGATTTGCCCCTAACGCTAGAAGTGTACATCTAGACTCATATCCTCAAGAAGACACTGGAAAACATCTCCTTTAAAAAGAGAGACAGATTTAGCCAGAAGAGTGTGGAAGACAACATTGAAAACATACTGAAATGGATAGAGATAATCGGAGTTAAAGATGAATGAATGCTAAGAGGATGTTGTAAAAATGAAACAACAGAACCCTATAATTAATATATTAGTTAAAAGACTTAAAACAAAAAAAGTGGGAAATTTCATATTTACCAAATTTATGAATTAAATTTTGGAAATTATGCAAAAATCACTTTAAAAGTAATATATTCAGCAATATTTATCAAACTTACCAAATTAATTTGGGCATTTTACATAATCATCAGTAAAAGTGCGAAATTTTGGCATATTTATCAAATTTACCAACTTCATTTCGGAATTATGTAAAATCGCCCATAAAAGTGAGAAATTTAGTAAAATTTATCAAACTTACCAAGATGATTGGTGATTACGCATCACTAGGTAAAAGTGCCTTACAGAAATTGGTATCATTTCTTTTAAACAAGTCGAAGAAGCAGACGATAATTTCTATCGAGCATACGTTTGCGCATGCTCGATATAAATTATCGTCTGCTTCTTCGAACAGATGTGGTATATGGTTCACGAATTATGATTATCGAAGCAAATTGGAAGAAACATATAGAAAGAAAAATCAACAAAATTTCGAAATGCCACTCCATATACCGTTATCCACCAAACAATTAATAATTCAAAATAGGCAAACAGGAATGATCGAAAATATTTCAAGTTAGTGAGAGAACGATTTATAGAATATGCAAACAGCATAATCTATAAATCATTGTATTAAAATGTCATCTTAATGAATAAACTGCATATTTATATTTCATTGTTGATTACAAGTAATTTTTGCAAAGTAAGTTATTTGAGTATTAAATACAGCAGCAGAGAAAATAGTAAATCTCCGATTAGTCGTGTCAATGAAATGGTGACGTATCTTCCCATTCACTCTAAACCTATCTCTCCTATTAACAGAGACAACGATCGAGTTTATTTCATTCCGCGGCGTCTTCGGACATTAGTGCCTGACGTAGTACTTGATAGTGAGTCAGCCACTTTCTCCCCTACACAAAACCTGACAAACTTTTTGCACAGGACTGTACATCGTGTTTTATAGAGAACTCAAAGTATACATAAACAATACATATACTATACTGTAAAGTATACAGTTTTTTAGAAATGTTAAGTTTGGATACTAAATATAAATATACTGTATTTTATTAAATTTAATAAATTTGGACTTTATTTTCATTTCTATACTACACGTGTTTTCAATAAATCACCAATCCTGATTAGCCAACAAAACTGTCCCCAAATGGATGGTGATGTCTTATCAAGGTTTGACTGCATTACCTAGAGGATTAAATCCACCCATTGCTAATTTAAACACTATGGTCTATTTTGTCACAAAATAAAATTATGCAATATATACAGCATACACATTTCAGTTTAGAAAAGACTATTACAAAATAAATTATTAATCTATTAACATTTATTATGGCTTACTCTCATTAGTATGAAGTTTGAAAAATAATGAAAAATTGTAAGCATTGATTACTACAATTTATAAAGAAAAAATCTTAAACATATACAGTTAATTATAAAGTTGACAATGGAGACAATTTAAGAAGCTAAGCTTATTATTACAGTATTTAAAAATAAATTAATACATTTATATATAGATATATTGAATACCGTTGTAATACTGATAACAGCAATTTTGTAACAATAGGCTTCCAATCTCCATCACTATTGCAATTACACTCATTATGTTCTTGATATAATGTTGTTATGGTGTAATTGTTTATTCTTAAGTTTTATGAAGTTTAGATACATACCATCATTGTCTCCTTCTCTTGGTTTTGTTACAACTACAACTATACTCAACACATCATCATATAGCTATAAAAAAGTAAATTTTTATAAATGAAATAAATCATCTTTAATATCATATTGATTATTTAGCCTTACAGAATTATGTGATATTTGAATATTATGTATTAATGAGTAATTTTTAGCAGAATGTTTCATGTATTAGGTTTTCATTTTTTAAACTTGATGCTTTCTAAGTGATAAGACTTTGAAATCCTTGAAAAGGATCTCAAAGTAGAAATTTATGCTAAAAACTGTTATCTCAAAGTAGAAATTTATGCTAACTATATGTATGGCTATAGAACAATTCTAAATACATGGGATATGTAATATATTTAATTTATATTAATATATAAAATCTAGTAATGAAATGAGAGGAAACAACAGCAAACAATAGAATAAAATCTAATTCCATTTTCAAATTTAAATGATAACTCTTTTCTTCAATGAAATAATCCTAAAAATTAGACAGTATTTGGACGTAACAATGACAGATTGAATAATAAAGATGTGGCAATTACCAATTTTTTTTTATTCTACATGTATCCCTTCTATAATACAGTAGCTACATTCCTAGAAAACAGTGTGTTGTGTGAAACTGTGTTATATGAGATCTGGAGCCAATACAAAAAGGAGAGTTATGTTCTCAAACCAATTAAAAACAAATAACTTTCTTTAATTTCATATAAGAAATTTAATAAAAATTAAGAATATTAATAACACGAAACATAAAGAAAAAAAATATATATGTAAGACCCTAAAAAAGAATATAGATAAAAAAAGGGAAGAAAAAGTATACAGCCTAGGGTAACATTCATTTAATAATTATATCTTCCTTACCATTGTTACATTAAAACGAGAATATTATTTTATTAAACAATATCAACTTCACATTCTGAATTTTTTCCTGCATTTAAAGTTTGTGTATCTTCTGCTCTCTTTACAAAATCTGTAATCTAATCTGCTAGAAAACAATTGTTCCTTATTAGCATATTTCCAAAAAATTTATGAATCAAAAAGTTTTCTTCTCTTTCATATTCCTCTACTGAAGAATAAAACTTATTTTTTAGTCAAAAACTGAATGTTTGGAACACAAAATACTCAACTGTCGCCAATTTAACTCAATTTCAAATCAAAATTTAAAATAGACTGCATATCGTCCCTCTCATGCCAAACCAGGAAAACTGCATTTATGATTAATTTTAGCAAAGTATTTCCCAATGATTGAAATTTGTGTATGTATTGCATGTCCAGAGTGTGGATTTACAAAAATTAATGAAAATGTTTTGTGTTGTAGGAGAGTAAACATAATTTTCTAAATATGTTAAATAAAAACCATGTTGTACAAGTGCTATGTTATATAAGGGTTTCTGCAATTTTCAAATCATGTTAGAGCAAAACAGTGTTATAGGAGGGATACCTGTATATTAATCATCTTTTGAATAAATTATAATTTTAATATTTATATATTTGTTTTTTCTCAATTGTAATTAATATAATTAATAACAACAACTTTCCTTTTCAAACAGGCATGTCAAACTCACAGCCCTCAGCAGTCTTCAATGTGACCTTATCCACTGCCATAAACATTTTTCATAGTTTAATAATATAAACCCTTATTAATTTGAATAATAAATTAAATAGATAAAATTACAGTTTATTTTCTTTACTTCACTTACAGAATATTCTTAAATTTTTTTTTTATTTTATTCTCTTATAAGACAGCTATTTTTATAAACTATAAACAATTTGAAATGCAATCAATTTGAAAGTTTAGTAGTGTCCCTTTCAACTTTGTTTCTTAACAAATTGGACAATGCATATTGAGTTCTCTTAATATGCATTGTCCAGTAAATGGTCCTCAGCAAGTTTTGAGTGTGACATCCCTAGTATAAAGGTATTGTACTAGTCATGCTATTACAAAAGTTTAAAAATATCAGGAAAATTCATTTGATTTTTTTAACCAGTGCTTTCACTGAAATGAATTAATTCTAGAATAAAAAGTTACTTAAATTACGCAAAAGAAAAATATCAGAATTGAAAAGATTTGAAATGCAATTAATTTATAGATATAATCAATTTGGCAATTTAATGATAATACTCTATGTTCATAAGTTTTTATATTATCTAATTTTAATCATATTTTTAATTTTTCAATTATGTCCTAAATCAGTATTTTTCTATTTATGGTCCACATATCAATGATCCCTGAATTTGTTGTATGTGGTTCACTGTAATGATATATTTTATTGCATAAATATTTAAAATTTTCATTCATCCAATATTATCTACACTTTTTCTATCAACTAGTCTCTGATAATTACATAAATTCTTATGATGATTCATAATTGAAAAACAGAGAATTGCTTTTATACATGATACTCCAAAAAACTATTTTATGCAATATTTTCACTCTGAAGATCTATCTATTATCTGTTAAAGAGTACGTTTTTTTTAATATTGCTTATTATACTTGAAAAATGCATTTTAAACTGCTTGTGTTATTTACTACAAAGTAAACTGAACAACTGAAATAAACAGATCAAGAGCTATAAACCTATAATACTTTTGTTATAAAAGCAGAATATCATGTGCTTCTTGAGTTATGGGACTCCATCATTTATTAATATCAGGTATTGTCTTTTATTAATAAATTTTCTGAAATTGTAAAAAAATGGAAATTACATAAGTAATAGATAAAAAAAAATATTTATCTCTCTCTATTTCAACCCCATACTATGTAGGTTTCAATAATTTTTTTAAAATTATTAATTAAAATTACTTTGAAAAATTGAGTGCAGTTCTCAAATATGGATATTTTTGTGCATAGTTCATAGGATAATGAATTAGAGATATTAAATTTGGCTATCCTAATCTATAGAATCTAACTGTGAAGTATTGGAATATATATTTATATGTATGTTTGAAATATTTTTTATATACAGATAGCGTCTTCAACTTATGACTATAAAGGTTTGGAAAAAAGCCATTTTCGGCAGCTGGAAGAAAGTGAAAGAAAAGTTTAAGTTTATTACCTGGTTTTGGAGGTGTGTGGTTATGGCGACGTGGGAGCGGATGACGCAACTAGCTGTGCAGCAATTTGAACTGGTTAATTTATTTATGCATTATACTGATTATAATGGAATCAATTTTAAACAGCAATTATTTAATAAAAATATTAGTAAAATTGTTTTTATGAAGAATGGAGATAAGAATTATGAGAAATTGCAATATGTAAATGAGAAGCGCATAAAGACTCTCTCATTAGACAGCATTTTTGCTTCCCATTCCAGTAATTTTGTAGAAAGAATTGTAGATGTTAGTGCTTGGTGGAAATTGTATTGCTTGTATGGTCCTTGTTGGTGTATTGATAAGTATTATTTTGAATTTAACTCGAACGGGAAGAATTATAAGTTTGAATTCTTGTTCTCTTAACTTAAAAGTCTTAACTTTGTATAATCAGTTAATATGTTAAATAAAATTAATTTTGTATTAATGGAGTCAGTGATGAATGCTTTACTTATGGTCTTGGACTGGTTTGACCAAAGGGAATGGAACATAATATTAAAATAAATAACGTAAAAAGGCTCATAAAGACGGAAGGTCGGAGGGGTCGAACCAAAGGAAATGTTTCGGGAGGATGCCCAAATATTTCATGACCACTCATACTTATAGCAGTAATTTATTCAGTTAATTCTGAGAGTGATCAATGTAATATCATGGGTTTGAATCCCAATGGTCTGATATATAGAAACCATTGATTTTTTTGTCTGATTCTTATAGTTTTGTGTTTTTTTGTTTATTAAGATAATTTACAATGTCCTGATAAACATTTGTAGTGAGAAATTTATAAATTTCACACAGTTATGACTTAGGAATATTCCAACTTATAATGGCAGGGTTTGAAACTGAACTCCATCATAAATTAAGGACTACCTGAAAAATGCATATTGCATTTTAAAATTAAGTTCATCTATATTATTTTTACGATTTTATTATTTAGATCAGATTTTTGTTTGCATTGTTGTAATTTATTATCTATTTATAATTTTGTTTTGGTTTCACATATAATTTTTATTCTTTAGCAATTTTACAAAGTGTATTTTACACTCATTCACTTCAAATAAAAACTCAAATTCCTTTTTGCTTCTTTTTATACAAAATTAAATCTTAATAACAGCTCAAATTCAAGCGAAAGATTGAATTTGAGTTGATCCTTTATATTATAAAATAGCGGCTTTCATTTCCTTTTGAAACGAATGTTGACTCAATGTAGTGACACACAAAGTAAAGATAATGAATTTAAATGAATTTTAGACCAAGCCATCAAAGAATGGCTATATGCTATCATTTATTTATGATATTGTTGACTCAATATCTTATACACCTAATGCATCACATGACTTACATAATAATTCTGCATGACAAAATAATGGGATTTTCCTACACTCTATACCATTTAAAGATGCAATCCAACCGATAAAGAAAGCCTTGAAAGAAAACAATTTAATCCTACCTTTTAATAGATTAAATACTACCTACAATTGTCTAAAGAATATTAAGCCTCCGATATCTATGAAATAAACAGCAGGTGTATATGTGATACCATTATACAATAATGATCTTCGTAGAAATGAAGTATATATAGGCAGTACAATCTGCTCGTTAGAAATAAGGATTAATGAGCATAAATATGACATACAAAATGCTAGACTCAACACTGCACTTGCAAAGACTTTCTATGAACACAACATTAATATTTATTGGGATAATGCTAAAATTATACAACCTATTAATAATATATCTGAAATTAAGTTAGCTGAGGCCCTTTGTATAAAGCAATACCATAAAAAATGCTTTGTAATTAATGACAACCCCCTCAAGCCATCCCACTCTCATGGGATGCATAATAAACAAAATTTGTTGTCCTATATTTTACAATTATATTTTTGTTTAATTTATTATAATTTATAATCTTCTTATGTTTATATTTTTAATTTTTGTATTTGTTCTTCTTTAACTGATATAACTTTATTCTATTGTAAACATTTGTATATTTAAATTATTGCTTGTTCTATTTGTAACTTATTTGCTGAATGTTACTGAAGATGGCTTATTTAAGCCGAAAGCTCTTTAACAAATAATAAATATATCAATCTTTCGCTTGAATTTGAGCTGTTATTAAGATTTAATTTTGTATAATTTTACATATACTTGGGTCAAATGGTTCTTGGGCCACTCCATTAATCAACCAATTAAGTTTACACAATATTTTAGGTTTTAATTTTTACCAATTTACATTTATATAATTAAAAAATATAATGCTATTTAAGTTTTTTCAAAAATACACTATGGCATTATTTTTACTGACCAATGAGTGTTAAAAGTTAATAATAAAATATTTTAAAAAAATAATGATATAAAGGTTTTGTATTACATTTATCTTTTGTGTTTCCACAGTAATATCATCATCAAATTGGATTCGTTGCACAGCACGACATTTTCTCCTTCTTGTCTGAAATCATTATAAAATTAAGAGTTTAATAAAATTCATTAATATCAGATTTGAATTATTTAGATATGTTCTTACAATTAAAAAAAATTGTCATCTTGTCTACGACAATAATAGTAATGAATAATATATAATATTTGTATCAATGGATTAACATTTTATTAAAAAGATGAATATTGTCAATAAAAAAAACTATAAAAGTCTAACATACATTTTAGATTGCAAACAAACAAGCTAATATAAAATATCATTTTCACTAGTGCTGGACTGTTTATAGCAATCAACAATGTCAGCTGAAGAGACTAATATTCAAAATCTAATAAAATAAGCTAATAATTTTTAATTATTTAATTCTTAAGCATTTTCTCATGAAAAGTAATGAATGAATATGTTTATTTTCATGCATTTTATTTCATTTATATTATCATCTATTAAAAGTTAGAAATATAATTAAATATTCTGATATAATTATAAATTATTTTGTATTCATAATTCATATGGACTATGAATTCTATTCCATATATAATCAATATGGAGTAGAATTGAATGATATAATAAGAGAAAAATTACAGGACATGAATATCAAAACATTTTTAATGAGAGCCAAATTCAAATAAATTATTTTATAGACTATTAGAAGAAAAATAAAGAATTTATTAACTAATAAAAGCATTATTTGATAAAACTAGTAGTTGTTTATTAGTTTTTCAATAATCTAAAATTACCCTTGAAAAATATATGGTAATGCATTTAACTGTTCATAAATTTATTTTGTTAATTAAGATTGAATCATAATATTATAAATTTATTTTTAATATAAGATAAAACTTTCTTGCAGACAAAAGTTTGGCCATATTTGTTGTAGATCACCATCAACATATATAATTTTCAACCACTATTCCAATTTTATATCAGGTCTAAATTTCTGCATTTTTAAATTTCAAATTACCATAAATATTGCACAATATTAAATACAAAAATTTTATATATATTTTAATGATGCTTTTTTTTAATTTTATATTTTTTATTAATTAATTTTGGTGCAGTTTTTCAACCCTTTATACTCACATAAATCCGAAACTGCACGAATTTTTTGCTTTGATACTCCTATGCTATCTCGCAGTGCATTTGATATCAGTGCAGTGCAGTACATAAGAAATGAAAACTTGCAGCGATCTCAGTTCATCAAGAGTAAACATTTCTGAAGATGTCGAGCAAAAAACTTTCAATGGATTTCTTCAAAACAAGTTTATCCACTATTACAGAAATTTGGATCAGTTTATAGAAAATGATCCGAATTTTGATAGAAGTTCAAAGGCAAGACGAACTGTCATGGATGCAATGTCTCACTATTGACAATTGTTTGCTGAATGAAAGAGGAAAAGGCAAACAACATTAGATGACTTCTTAATGATAAAATGTGTCAAATGAGAAAGAGTTTTCCTCATCACAAACATAAATGATTTATGTGAATATTTTTGATTTTTATGAATGATTTTATGAATAAAAATTGATATTAGCAATAAAAGATGACTATAATTAATATAATACAATAGTAATAATACATGTTACAAAATAAAAGATATTAGCAATAAAAAATGTCAATAATTAATGTAATACAATAGTAATAATACATGTTACAAAATAAAATAAAAAAATGGTATATATATATATATACACATATATTTTTTTTTATTTACTGTCCTGGTTCATCTACCCCATTATTTGTGTTAAGATGACCTTGTTTAACGCTGTTTCATTTAGCACTTGGTGTTTTTGGAGCATATCTCTAGTATTAAATGGGGTCTTACTGTACTATTATTAAAAAAATATCTTGATGTATGTTAATGTCCACATTTAAATAAATTCAAAAATATTAATTTACTGGATGCTGTGAGAATCTGAAGAAATTGAGCACTTAGTAGCATTTAAGAATAACTAATGTTTTCAGCTGATCGCCATCTTCAGGTTACAATATTGTAACCCAAAGATGGGAACAGCCTAAAATGTTAGTTACTTGTGAATGAAGTTATTCTTAACTGCTACTAAGTACTTAATTTCTTTGGATTCTCACAGTTAAACTAAATGTAAGCAGTCATTGTTTTAACATGCCTTATTGGGTGCTTTATGAATAAGAGCAGGTATGGTAAATTGATCTTTTTAAAGGATAAACACGGCTTCCACTAATGCACATATCATCAATTAATATTAAATGTAAATATATCTTCAATGTATCGGATTGGCAATTTGTGCATTTTCAGATCATTTAGAAAATATGTGATGATTATTTTTCAGCTGATTTCAGACATTAGGTTTGTGTTTCTAATGATTACATGTGCTAGTTGGTTTTTCCACTCCCATTAGTTGTAGAAAAATTTTTATTGTGTGTTTTGATTCTGATTTTTTATTGTTTAACACATTGCTGCCTGACTGGGGTCAAGTGGGGTGGAATTCACTGCAGTGGATCAGCCTTTTATGATGCTTTTTTGATATGTTTGTTATTTTACATGAATGAATCTGGTTACTTTTTAGCTGAAGAAAAGTTTTTGGCTTTTTTTTTTAAAATCAAGAGGATTTTTTTCATATAATAGAAGAGAAATGAATCTTGTATTATATTTTATCAATTTGTAATTAATTATTGAAAAAGTGGATATTGGTGATTGCTCTATACTTGTAACAGTAAAAAGATAAAGAATTCCATATTTGAAAATTTTTAAATATTTTATTAGAACTATAAATAATCATATTTTATTAGAAATGTAATAAATCCTATATAGTAAACTAATATTTGTTAAATGAAGATTAAATTAAATTTTATAAAGATTTCATTCATATTATTTACTATTATTTAGAAAAAAATTATAAAAAAATAAAATTTTTGATACTAGAGGGTGAAACTTGCTTTAAACTATAACAAAAGATGACAACACCACATATAAGAGGAGACCAATTTAAAATTGCACAGTAAATTCAATGAATACAGCTTTAAACAGAGCCATATGAAGTACATCATTAAACAGGAGGGGGAATTTTTGACAATTAGTATGCCATACAAGCCTGGGCACTAAAGTGTTTTTTAAATACTTTGGTTGAGATTTGGATATGATGAAAAATCTCCCCTATTTCTATGATGTTCTCTGCTAAATAAACAGTTCAATAAAATTGTATTGTAGAGAAATGTGATTGGACATGATGTGATACAATTGCATCTGCTGTCCAGCCAGATTTTTTTTTGTGCTATAAAGAGGTATTTCAATTCTGTAAATCTGGCATTTTGTCAAAATAGCCTTATTAGTCTAATAATGAACTAGATTTGGAAAATTTTTCAAATTATAAAAGAAATTATCAAATTATTTCAATGAATATCATAGTGTTTTAACACATGAAAGTTGGGAGTTGGCTTATATATAGATTTCACATTTTTATAAATTTTCAAACTCTGAAATAAGAGGTTCAGCTACATGAACCTTTAAGATATGAATAAATTATCTTAATAAGAATCATTCTATAAAAAATGCTTTAAACTCCTAAGTAAATAGAGAAAAATTATCAACATTTAACAAGAATGATGGAAGGAAAATTCAGAAAACCATAAAGTAAGAGGAAAAGTTTTTCATTTCTTTTTTAGCAAATCCATTCCAGTTAAGATATATCCCTCTAACAAAACAGTCATCATGTAGTTACAACAAAACAATGAAGTTTTTTTCATCCTTTCAAAATACCATGGCTTCTTAAAACTTTCTAATTTAACAGTTACCACACTTCACCAAAAAGTATGCATTAAAATAATGGAAAAATAAAAATGGACATTAATCTTCTCAAAATGGATTAGCTCCAAATTTGCATTGTTTCAAGATCAACATCTCAACAAATGGACTGACAAGGGCTGACCTAATCGCTGAAATGCATCTTTGTCAAAGAAGTTGAGCAATTAAAAAATGTGAAATTAAAATTTTTATTTTCCTCTTACTTTGTGGTTTATTCAACTTTCCTTCCACTATTCTTGTTGAATGTTGGTATTTTTTTCCTCATTTTATCTACTTAGGAGCTTAAAGATTTTTTTCTACAAATCTCTTACCAATACTATTCAGTTTCTTCTAAAATCATTCTATTGTTTAAATTTAATTATGATAGAAAGCACAAATACATAATACTTTTCAAATGGCTCCAAGGTACTTAGTTTGGAAATCATCATATTTTTTCTATAGGAATATATTAAAAAAATATATATTCCATTTTTGTTATTGCATTTGAACAAGTTAAAGAACTAATGAGATCTTAAGGAACATTATAATCAAAACGTAGGAGAAAATAAAATTCAAAATTATTGTATGCAATCCTTTGAGTAAATATTACCCATAGTATTTATTCAAAGAATTTCTAAATTGTAATAAAAAATTTAAGAATCCCCCTAATAATTAATACATGTTATATATTGTCCTAATTATTAATCACTTTGAAAAATAAAATATTTTTTATTAGAGAGATTATTTAACGAAATTTTTAAAATCTATTAGTGCACCATAATAATCAAACTAATTATTGACTAAATTAAAGCTTATATAGGATGAAATGCAAATAATGTATCTCGAAAAATTATGTGAATTTATTGAAAAGTTATATAAACAAATATTGACAAATGCATTGAATTCAAGTACAGTTCTATTTCTTTTATAAACCAATTTTCTTTCATCAGGAATTGGTTTATAGATGGAGAAAACAATATAATATGCCAGTTACAAATTGTGCAGTTTTACAAAAATATTCAAAAATACTTCATGTGATTTGTATATATACTACTACTAATTTTTATGTGCTTTAAAGACTTACTGATATGTTCAAATAATTTAAACCAGATTATGTTGCAAGAATTCAGAATGCTATAGTATTTTCAATCCACTCATAGTGACCATAATTGAATAAATGCCACGAATTTCCAATATTCCAAATACAGAAATCACATAAATTTCAGTCTGGAGATCTAACTAGTGCATTGAATCATTATGACTAATCTATTGAATTCCAAATGATGTTTTCAAAAATTCTTATATGCTTGAGAGTTATCATACATAAGCCACATTGTTCTTCTCAGAGATGATAGTAAATCATGTAAAACAGTGAAAATTATCCCTTAGAAAATAACAGAAATTTTGCCTAATAAAAAATGTAGGCAACTGATATAGTCTGATTAATTTCTTGCTAACAATATCTATCCATAAATTAATTGAAAACTTTCACTGATAGTGGGAATGATATATTATATGGAAATTCCCATTACTTCTTATGTGAGCATTATGAATATAAAAAAATGTAATTTCTTATAAATGCTATTATATTTGTGAAGAGCACTATCAATAGATTATCTAGATTTGTCATGCTTGGTTAAAGAAACAATGGCAAAAAATTTAATTCAGCTGAAAGTCAACTTCTTGCATATTGTGAATTCCTTAAAAAGTCACATGAAACAGAGATACTACTTATGTGAAATCATGAAACACAGTGCAATTTTAAATTTTAAATTTAATTTAAATAATTTAAAGCTAAAATTTAATTTAATTTAAATTTAATTTAAAGCTAAAATTTAAAATTTTAATTTTAAATTTTAAACTAAATTTTAGCTTTTATTTATGTAATGCTAGACTTAGATTCATCTTCAAAAATCAGTACTCTAGTTTGTAAGTACAATAATTGCACAGTTCTTGTTATAATTCTTTGCAGCTAATATACCTATTTGTCATACTGACACAATATTTTGCAAATAGATATATAGCAATTTGGATATTTCTTTTAATAATGATGCACCACAACCAATCATGTCCTTGTGTCTTACTATGTACAAGATCCACATCTGCATACTCAGTAACAAATAATCCATTTTAATAAAATTTCTTTAACTCACAATACTCTCTGTGTATATATAGTTTCTTTGCATCACTGCTCAAAAATCACTGCTCAAAAATCACTGCTCAAAAATTACATCACTGCTCAAAAATCTTTGTTATTTAAGTAAATGACATTTTACTACATATTTTTCAGTGACAATTACATCACTGCTCAAAAATCTTTGTTATTTAAGTAAATGACATTTTACTACATATTTAGGTTACAGTATAACATGATGGAATAACAGAACAATTTTGATTTTCAGAATAGAAAGAGGAAATGTAAATATATTTATTCTACATTTTTTTCAGTTTTCTATGATCTGAACTTCCATCTGGTGAATTCATATGCAATGCATTTGTCATTATATATTCACACTGACTTTTTTCTTTGCCATTCAACAAACAGGTGAAATTTTTAGAGTTATTTTCACATTACTCTGTATACTATTATGATATTTATTTTTTTTATACAGAAAAATCTGCCATGAATATAAACATTGGAATTTCTGAAAAAATCTTATTAAATATATTTATTATTTAAATATATTTGATAAGATTAATAATAAATAAAAATTATAACTTCTAAACAAATTGTTTATTTATTATTTTTTCAGCTTTTGCATTTAACTTAGAAGTACAGAACAATTTCTAAATTTAATAAAGTTTTGTTTTTATTTGGTAAGATATACAATAATTATATTATTTTAATCAAAAACATAAAAATAATAAGTATTTCAGTATTTCCATATTTAACTATAATGTATGGTTTGTTCTAACCTTTCATCAAATTTGGGAAATATATTAAGTTTGCATATCCATATTTAAAATACAGGTATCCCTCCTGTAACACGGTTTTCTACAATACAATTCCACTCTAACATGATTTGAAAATTCGAAAATCCTCATATAACATGATACTTCTATAACACAATTTTTACTTATTAACACATTTAGAAAATTACATTTACTCTTCTACAACACAAAATATTTTTATTAATTCTTGTAAATTCACACTATGGACACACATTACACACACAAAATGCAATCATTGGGAAATACTTTGTTAAAATTAGTCATAAATGCAATTTCGTTAGTTTGCCATGAAAGAATGATATGCAGTCTCTTTTCAATTTCGACTTGAAATTGAATTAATTGTCAACCATTTTGTGTTCCAAACGTTCAGTTGTTGGATAAAAAATAAGTTTTTATTCTTCAATAGAAGAATGTGAAATAGAAAAAAATATGCAGTCTCTTTTCAATTTCAACTTGAAATTGAATTAATTGTCAACCATTTTGTGTTCCAAACATTCAGTTGTTGGATAAAAAATAAGTTTTTATTCTTCAATAGAAGAATGTGAAATAGAAAAAACTTTTCATTCATAAATTTTTTCGGGTATGTGTTAAGGAATGATTGTTTTGTACCGGCTTGTAGCGAGTTAGATACAGATTTTGTAAACAGAGCAGAAGATACACAAACTTTTAAATCAGAAAAAGTTCAGAAAGTGAAATTGGTATTGTTAAAAAGAAAAAATGTTCTCATTTTTAATGAACAGTAGCAAGGAAGATGTAATTATTAAATGAATGTTATATAGGCTGTATATTTTTTCTTTCCTTTTGTTTTACATATATTTTTTTAGGTTTATGTATATATTTTTTCTTTATGTTTCATGTTATTAATATTCTTAATAATAATTAAGTTTCTTATGTTAAATTAAAGAAAGTTATTTGTTTTTAATTGGTTTTGGAATATAACTCCCTTTGTTGTATTGACTCCAGGTCTCATATAACATGGTTTCACACAACACTGTGTTTTTTAGGAACCTATCTATCATATTATACGAGAGATAATTGTACTTAAGAATTTATAATAGAGATTATATATTATATAGAACAACATGATTTAATTATATTAGCATTATTCCAAATTCTCTACTTCAACTAATAGTGGAAAGTCTTTCACTTTCATAATGAAATACTATGATAATTAAAAGCTTTTTATAAATGTAAATGACTGGTGTAAAATTTATTGGAATAATATCAAATTCTTTGTCACAGATTATTTATTAAGGAATATTTCATAAATAATTAATGAAATACAAAGAATTTTGATACCACACTTCTGAAATATTAAAATAGGATTTTATTATATTTGAATCAATAAAAAACACTGTAATAATGATGCAACATGTTTTAGACTGAGAACAACAACGCTAATAAATCACAATTAATTTTTTGTCCAATATATTAATATTGTTTATAAATTTAAATTGTTTAATTATTCATAAGTAAACCTATACACAGAGGTGTCTCTAGTTATGAACATTCAAATTATAAATGTTATACATATGAATATATTGGATTCCGCTTAATTGGGACAGCAACATAATTGGGCCAAATCTCAAAGAACGGAAATCAAATTAATAAACTAATACATAATTTAAACGCTTAATTGGGATAACTTTTTGCTTAATTGGGACAGTAGCAGAAAAGGAATTTTTAATTTTTGATTGCTTAATTGAGACAGTAGCAGAAAAGGAATTTTCAATTTTTGATATATTAGAGATTTTTTGAAAGTATGGCAACATTACATACACTAATACTTGTTGTGTGCTTTCTTAAAAAATCCTTATATAAAAATTATAACAACATTTTATTATACCGGTAATTTTTCAGGTTAAACCTTTCTACAAGACAATACAGACTAACTACAATGGAGCGAGTTTTTTTATTCACATCCTATTACATACACATCGTCGACACACTGTTGCTGCACTAATATAAACATAGCTAGTCTATATATAAAAATATGAATACAAATTGAGATCAAAAAGTTCCTATAATAACAAGATATCTTTATTTTATGCATTTTTACATTCTAGTCATCTTCAAAACATTGCTCTTGGGCACAGAGACACACTTCAGCAAGCTGCCATTGTTTGAAACATCAAGAGAATTCAATTTTTGGTATGGCCTGTAACTGTGCTTTCATGTTGATTTTGACATTGTATAAGCTGTTGAATCTTTTCCTTTTCATAGTTGTTTTTATAAGTTTTGGAAAAAGCCAAAACTCAACTGGGCCAAATCAAGGGAATATGGAGGTTGTAGTCCAAAGGAATTTTGTTATTTGTCAAAAATTCTTCGATTTGCAGAGTATAGTGACATGGTGCAGTTAGGATGCAGAAGCATCCATCTTTTCTTGTTTGTTCTTTTGATAATTCGAAAACACACCTTTGTGATAATGCACTGAAATGGAAGTTTGATAAAGTTATCATATGACAAAATAACTTTTCCACTAGGTGTCATCGTTTTTTGGAGGGGTTGCCACTATACAAACATTTTCATCACTTTGTATGTTTCCTTAAAAGCAAATATGTATATCAACATAAATACTAATTATATTCACAATATTCATATTAATGATATTGTTAATGGAAATTTTCTTCTAGTTTAGTGTTTATGGTTAATTATATGGAGTTTTAATAATTAAATGATCAAAGCAGTTATCTACATATAAAAATGCAATTATTAAATCAAATATCATAATAGGGATTAACAATGAGTGAGTGGCATAACAGATCTAGTTCATGAAAACCTACCTTATATCATTTCTGAAAATAATAATAATGAAACTGTTTTCTTTTTTACAAAAACATTTATCATAGAACAATCTTTGCAGAAAGTTATTTGATCCTTTGAGATTTTTGACTACATGTTTGTTGATTGCCAATTAATATTTTTCAATGTATATTATTATATAACAAAATATAATTTATAATATAAATAATTATTTTTAATCAATTCTTTAAAATATTTTTTGTATAAAATGGCATTAAATTATTAAAAATTAATTAATGAGTTTTCAATAGTTATATGAATATCAGCAGCCCAGTGTTGAAGACAAATCAGAGGAGAGCCAGCTAATTATTAGCTTTTTACCAATTTTAATAAAGCATTAAAATAGGTACCTAATTATTATTTTTAACCTACTTATTTATTTACCTACGAATTATATATTTTATTTTATTATTATTTATTTACCTACGAATTACATATTTTATTTTAGAATTTATTCATTATTTATTTACCTACAAATTACATATTTTATTTTAGAATTTATTATGATGACAGCTGGACCAAAATGGCTTAGTCCCAACGTGTCCTGATCTGTAGAGAAGGATTCTTAGGTTACTTAATGTTGCCGGGGCAGCCGCTTAATTGGGCCAAAATGGAGATCGGAAGAGCGTCGTGTAGGGAGACAGCCAATTAAACGAATTGGGCCAAAATGATTTAGTCCCAACATGTCTCAATTAAGTGGAATCCACTGTATATATTTTATAACCAAATTTAATTTGAAAAATTCATAAAAATACAAAACTTTTAGATATGATGATACTGAAATGGTCTAGTAATAAATTAAAAGACATATCCATGTATCTCTTAAATTGTACAAGTTGAGAATCTACTGTATATCTTAAAAATACATAATTAATTAGTGTTTTCACTGTATTTCAAGAGAATGGAACTTAAATAAAAAGTTTCACTTTATCTGTTATTTATATTCAAATTTCTAAAATAAGAAACTTTAAATTGTTTCAATCACTAACAAATATTATACTATAGTAGGCAATATATCTGAGTATTTAGTATCCAATACATTTGGGTTCAATGTAAAAATAAATTTAAAGTAATGGACTTTTCAATTTACAAGTACATTATGTTTACAGAGAAACACTTATCTATAAATACAATCAGAATGGGTAAAATATTAAAGTAATCTGTGCCATCATTAGTTATAAAGCATCAGTTACACTTGCTGTGATCTGGAGACATCTTAGTGTCAAAGATGGACATAATCAATGCTAAATTAGTACATTCATTATACAAAAGATGATACCAAATAGTTGGCACACTGCCAAAAGTAAAGAATAAATTCAGAATTTAGATTTTAATATCTCTAATGGAGGAGCCATGAATTTTTCTAAGCATTCATTATACAACATATGTTCATATCCCTAAAGAATTCAGAAAATCTCTCATTTCCTATCAATTTCAATTCTGTTCCTTCAAATACTTAATTGTTTTGTGGTTTATTGTAAAATCTAGCTCAAAATCAGTAAGAAAAACTAATATTACAGCTATTTACTAAAAAATATAGCTGAAAAAACAGAAATTTAACTTATATTTTTATATGTTGACCTTGGAAAAAGGTTGTTGATGTAACAGTGAACTTGGAAAATTGCCAAAGCATTCAAATATTGTATATTTTATTAGGTAACATATTTGGAAATGTAAATATATTAAAAATACATGAAATATTCTGCAGAATTACAGAATTTAGTTTCAAAATTGGGAAGCATTATTTTTCTTAAAAATATTAATATTTTTTTCGTTACAATATTATGTTATTTGTTAATGTATATACTATAATATAAGAAACATGAAATAAAAAATGCTTTTATGAAACTAAGAAAATTTTTTGTAATTAAAATCTAATTATTGAAAGAAAATTGGTTTTATCTTATGAAAACTTTGCTTGAAATATATTTCTGATTTTTTTCCAGAATTTTTTGTCACAAAACAAACAAATAATAAAAATAATTAAAATTTATATTTAATTCTTAATTTTAATATGGACATAGCATAGAAGTAAACATTATTTTTTTTATTAAAAATTATTGGATTAAAATAATCAAAGTAAAAAATATTTTTAATATTTAAAAACACAGAATTTTTAATTTGATAAATTAAAGAATTTATAATAAATTCTTATTATCAATGTTGAAATGACGGCAGAATGACCTCTGAACTGCACAACCGAATCACCACTTCTCACATATGCACCGTATGTGACCACACGATATTCCACTAACCACTCAGGCATAGTAACTGAAATTAATGGACAATAAATTGCATTAGTTCACACACATTACTACAAACAAATTACAGGTTGGAATAATAGTAACAGTGTTAGGTTCATTCCAAAATGGGTATACATTTCTGTATCACTCTATATAAGGGCCACATTAGTATTTGATAAAAATAAAGTGATCATAAATTGAATTTATTAATTATATTTCTTATTATTTATTTAAAGTAATTTTAATATGCAAAAAATTAAAACATTTTCAAAATAGAGTAAAATCTCCTGTTAAAAAAAAAAAAATGAAATATTTTAAAATTTCCTATTTTGATTTGCATTTATGCCTAAATATATTAAAATTACAGTAGATTCTTGATTAACTAGTTCCTATGCAACTAGACTTCAGACCAGATAAACACATGACCAAATAATTTTAAAATAATTTGCAAAATACAATTTATTGATTGTAAATTAAATAAAAAATTATATACAATAATACCCCAGAGTTAAATAATAGGTGGGACTGGGAAGCATAATGTAAGTCAAAAATTACATAAGTTTTGAGTACCTATAGATTCCTAAATATAATTTCAGATACATGTGTATTAGATTCTTAACTGGCCCTTTATTATCAAGAAAACAGCAATTATAAAAGTATATAATAGGTAGTTGTAATTAAAGACTCTTAATCAACAAATCAGCAAATGAAATATATACATACATATATTTACTATGTAATTGTGAAACAAATAAGTGTTCGAGGGGGCAGGATGAGAAGCTACATATCTCCAAATTTATGTAAGTTGAGGTATTACTGTATGTTGTGTATAAATATTTATTAAATATCTACTTAGATAAAAAAATTAGCATTTTCCTTTATCTTTTTGATTTAAATTCATTTTTAAAGCAAAATCATAGCATTCTTTTTATAAGTTATATTGATGTCAATTGAATTACA